>CM023481.1:65406241-65631967 GCA_013339685.2 Hyalomma asiaticum | reverse complement strand
CACATTTCAGTCGTGATTGTATTGGTGTACATTCAACATGCGCCGTGTAGTCAGGTCGTGTGGGTACAATAATTCTTAATCGCGAAGAGAAATCCGCCCCGGAGCGGGTCAACAGTAATCGCAAACGTCCATGCACATTGCCTAGACCATAGTCCATGTGGCGTCCATGTCCCACTCGGCAAGTCGCGAAGCGTCCGACGGCACGGCGAACATCGACACTTTGTCCGGGTTCGAACGATAGCCGCTCCGACAAAGCGGCACGAAGCACGTTTTCTCCCTGCCCTGATGCTTCGCCCGCTGCATCGTAAGACTGCGCGGTTTAACACACAAGTATCGACACAGAAAACTATGCGAACAAGGTAGGAAAACACAGCGTGGACGTCACCAAAACAGGAAAACACGAGGCACGGACAGCACGGATCACTGACGGAGCCACGACGCCACGACAACGTGACACGTCGACCGCGTGACAACTGCGGCCGCGCCGGGCCGGCACTACCTGCACCACGTGACCCGCATGGATGGATGGATGGATGGATGCTATGAGCTTCCCCTTTGTAACGGGGCGGTGACATGTGCGCCACCAGGCTCGTAAGACGATTGCTTCAGCGGCGCCGCCTGCCGGCCAACGTAGGAAGGCATCACCCACCCTGCCACTGCCTCCCATTGTGAACCCCCTCCGCTCAGCACACTAGCCAGTATATTCTAGGCACTATATCCGCATCTTCACTTCGCCGACGAGGGAGGGAAAGACACCACACCATAAGCGTGGAGAGGGCACAGTTGAAGACGATACCAAATATGGGCATCGCCTGCCCAAATATGGTCACGACGGCACTGCGCCCAGTCAATGCACAACTTCGAAGAACTCGGCGGGGCTGACTCCCCAGAACTGCAAAACTAGGCTCGGCGCGTCTGGCTCCCAAGTACTCCCCAAATTTTTGTGGCGTTGACGCACATGCCCCGTGCCTTCTTCGAAACCAGTTCGCAATGGCATTTCCTGCCTCGTTCGTTTTCCTCGATCATTTGACCATTTGCAAAAATCTGTAAGTTGGCTTTCCCGCAAGGAAGCTTCCCAGCCAAAAATTCACGTCTGCAGATTGCTTTCCTGCTCTAAGCGCATTCACGACTCCATCCGACGTGCAGGAGCACCACGAAAGCTTCGTAGAAATTTTGCGGGGAGTAAGCCGACTCAAAGCCAGTTCGACGATTTAGAGAGACAGGGGCAGAAGCGAAAGAAAGGAAAGGCGGGGACGGGCGCTGAACGGGGTGAATGGCATGACGAATGTGCACGTGTGCACGCGCGTAGAACAGGAAAGCAATCTGTGCACGGGAGTTTTTGGTTGGGAGGATGCAGTTGGCACTCACCATTTTGCAAATGGTCATATTGACCATTTGCAAAATAAACAGTCAATAGCGTGAGGCGGGTGCTTCGCGGCACTGAGAAGCAACCTAGAAACAACCGAACACCACCTAGCTAACGCCTAGCAACAACATAGAAGCAACTAGATTAGACTTCAGAATCGTCCAGCCTTGCGCGACTTGTGCAAGCGCCGCCATTTTTTAGTGTTCGTGCGTGTGTTCGTATGTTTGCGTAGATATACACACACGCAATAAAAGAATTTCGGAAAAGAAAGTTAAAGGGCCCATGACACCAAAATTTCAAACCCGATATGTTTGTGTTGTTTGGTTGTCGAACATCTGAAGGCACTTGTGGCCAAGTATTAACGGCGAACGTTGTCGTTAAGATCTTTTAATATGTATTTAAAGTGACCAGAAATGCTCATCTGTGTTTGCGGCACCTCGCGACATCGTCACTAGTATGACGTAGTTTGTGGGCCATCTGTGACGTTTCACTTTTGTAAGTTGATATCGTGACGTCACAGAGAGACACGGGCGCGCCGCGCTATGGCCTCCGAGCGTTGCCTCCAAGATCGGCTCTCGCAGCCGATCGCGGAGGCCATGCCAAAAGCCGTATTTTTCTGCTTCCTCTCCGTGTTGGTCCCTCAGGCGTACATTGTACACACGCTATGATGCAAAGCGAGTGTGGCGAGCTGGTCTGGCGCTCGCGCTCTCCGCGACGTCACCGAATCTTGAGCTCAAGTGATCAGTGCATGCGCTCACTTCCGACAGCCGCCGCGCTAGCCCTGCGGCGCTAGTTTCTTGCAGTTTTTGGCGCGCGTTTCGAAGCTTCATTAAAACTGAACAAAATTAACGATGCTGTGACTAATTAGACTTCACGCTGGAGAATTTACCACTCCATGCCGTGATTACAAGACACTGTTCTACTCATTAGAACATAAAAGTATTAGAACATAAAAATAGCTGTCATGGGCCCTTTAAACCCCTCCCCCTCTTGGCTACCACAATGGCAAGCGAGCTTGCACACTCGCAAGCACGAGAACACTCATGCGGACGCGCGGGCACACGCACTGATTGCCATAATTACCGAGGGCTTCACACCGTATCTTTTAATCGGCGTATGCATTCAGCACAGGTTAGGAAAGCAAAATCAACCAAAAGAAAGCGATTTGGGACATGTACATAAAAGAAAACCTGGCAGATCCCATGCATTGCGGAAATCGGTGTAATGCGAAGCAGCCAGCAAGGAGCAAATCATGTTGTGCATAACATGCTTGTCATAATTTACATGTCAAGACATGTTATTCATGTTTGTCGTGCAGTCACATCACACAATATAAATTTTGGTGCATATCAAGCTATAGCGAAATGGCCGCGAGCGCACCATGAGCGTGGCATGCAAGTCATGCTGTATATGATATGTCATGATTTTCATATCCACACTTGTCATTTAAGTTCGTCATACAGTCACGTCGTTTAATACCAAATTTTGTGTATATCAAGCTAGCGACACGGCCGTGAGCGCACCATGAGAAGGGCACGTAAATCATGTTGTAAATGACATAAATGTTTTCATTCTACCATCTGTTATTTTGTTCGTCATACAGACACGACGAGTAGTACTAAATTTAATTAATATCAAGCTAGCGAACTGGCCACAAGCGCACCATGAGCGTGGCATGCAAGTCCTGCCGACATGTCATGGATGTCATGATTTTCATGTTGCCACCTGCCATTTATGTTCGTCATACAGTCACGTTGCGCAATAGTAATTTTGGTGTATATCAAGTTAGAGAACTGGCCGCAAGCGCACCATGAGTGTGGCATGCAGGTCACGCTGATGACATACAATGATTTTCACTTGCCATGTATGTTCGTCATACAGTCAGGTCACGTAATACCAAATTTTGTGTATACCAGGCAAGCGAAATGGCTGTGAGCGCACTATGAGCATGGCACGTAAATCATGTACATGACATGTGTATCGTGATTTTCATTCTACCATCTGTTATTTATGTTCGTCATACAGACACGTCATGCAATACTAAATTCAATGAATATCAGGCTAGCGAAGGGGCCGCAAGATCACCATGCGCGTGCTATGAATGTCATGCTGACATATCATGGATGTCATGATTTTCATGCTGCCACCTGCCATTTAAGTTCGGCATACAGTCACGTTGTGCAATAGCAATTTTGGTGTATATCAAGCTAGCGACACGGCCGTGAGCGCACCATGAGTAGGGCATGTAATTCATGTTGTACATGACATGGATGTCATGATTGACATGCTAACACCGGCAGTGATGTTAGTCGTATACAAATGTCTCGTCACACCAATTTTGGTATATATCAAGTAAACGAAACGGCCGCTAGAGCACCATGCCCATGGCATGTAAACAATGGTGTTCACGACAAGTAAGTCATGATTCCCATGATATGACCAGTCATTTATGATCGTCAAACAGTCATGTTATGCCATACCAATTTTGATCCCATCAACGATACGGTCCGCGAGAGCACAATGTCGTAGGCGGCTAGAAAGATAGACGCTCAAAGTCGCCGAAGTTCGCTAAGAAATGCTTCGCATTTAAAATATTCTTGCACAATACGGTGTTTCCGATTGATATTACTCAACGACCCATTCTATTTTCACTGCAGCAATCCTTAGTCCACTATCTGGTGTACGAACCGCAGTTTAAACCTCGTGATTTTTTCATCCGGGTGATACGTGACTAAGCAAACGCGATACAAAGTACATGCATTCAAAAACTTAGCGCCGCGAGCAGGTCTGACACACCCCGATGCAATGTAGGAGCAGATGTGGGCTTTGGAAACAACATATAGGCCCTTTTCGTAATCCGCAAGTGCGCTTCCCTGCACTGCATATTCGCCCAACTAATGGCGGTACCTGTCGTCCTTCAAACAGAAACGAGGTCCTAGTTGCACATGTATGCGTTTTCCTTGTCAGAGCGTAAGCAAACAACGCAACACGCTGTTTACGGTGTGTTAGCTGGCTTCTCTGCCATGCAAAACGCATTGCAGGAAAGCCAGCTTTAGATTTACGAAAAGGGTCTATAAGGCCGACAAAAACGACCGAGGAAGCTACATGGCTTTAGCTACACAATAACGTAGTATATCAATCGAAAGAGCACTTATCGGCCAATCTAAAACACGGAGTCGTTTTTGAAATCTCTTTTTTAAGCTTTGCAATCGGTGTTTAAAGAGGTCAAAGTGGGTCCAAATTGAGGCCGCTTTCATAGGCTGTGTGGTAATATCTTCAAATGGCCTGGGAAGGAAGGCACTTTGTGGCACGTTATTGAAATGACACCTTAAATGTTCCAGTGGTGCCCTAGTATCTTAAACCACGAGTCGTTTTTAATATCGTGTCTCGTTCGTGAGATATGATTTTTTTTTCTTGCGCTTCCCATTCAGTTACGGCGGGGGCGCCCGGCCGCCGCCGAGAGATGGCGCGACATGTACATGTCTCGAAATCCTGGGGATAATATATCTGGAACTTAAACCCGTATGGACGCTGCTAAATCTGTGCACAAGCAGAGGAGGCACCATTGCCATATTGCACAATATCGCTAAATTTCTGAACGTTCAGTATTTTTCTAACCGCAAAAAAAGCAAGTGGTACCTGCGCACACACGTACTTATTCCAAAGTCTTCCGTGTTAGCACAATATTTTATCGTAAACGACCTATTTTTTTAAGTCGCAAAAGCATATGAAGCCAGAAGAACGAAGATTATCCAAATCCATGTCATACCCATCATTCCCATGCTGCCTCAGCTGCCTTGTTTGAAACTCCCACAGACACTAGCGCCACATTTCCCTCTAGTATTTTAGTAGGAAACTCTATGGTATACAATAACCTCTTTGCAATCCGTATACTCTAAAGTGCGACCAGAAGCGCAGTTAGCTAGGACAATGCCATGACGGCTTCAAACTTGTGTGCACAACCCGCGAGCTTGTAAGGAGACGAAAAAAAAAAACACGTCAACTCCGTGAACTCGTTTCGTGCGCACACGTGTTTGCGCGCCATGACGCAGTCATGGCGCGCAGACACAATCACAGGCCATTCCGAGTGCTACGTCGAGGTGAGAAGCAGTTCGATATCGGCGTGCTTGGTCTTCACAGTGTGGTATTGATCGATCGGTTGAAGTCTGTGCACATTGAAGATTCCGACACCGCTTCACCTGCACCGTCATCTGTGACACCACCCTCCGAGGTTCTGCTACTCCAAACACTCTGTCACAAGGACACGCAGTGGACAAGTCTCCTGGATGCCCCGTCGTCTGGATTTGTGAATTTAAATCGTCTTATGAACGTTCGCTAATTCACTGGGCGGGGAAGTGATGTGACGGCCTCACGGTCGCCAGTCACGTTTTCCCGTCATTTACTGTCGGCAAAATCTTATCGCGTTGTGTGTGCGGGAAAGGGAAGCGGTGCGAGGATGCGCAACAGAGCCGTAAAAGCTGTACGATCCCAAAAAATAAAGTTCAGTTTCTTTTGCTCTTCAGGGACTGTGATGTGCTCGAGGAGCATGGAGAAAAATGTGTGCAGTCTCAGCGTTTCCAGGTTTGTTCATCGAGGGCGGAGCTCCGCAGAGCCTCACGCATCCTCGACGAGAGGGTCGTGATGTTAGTGTGTGACCCTTGACGTCCCCTCGTGCGAGGCCTAGGCCCGGCCACCTAAACCTGCTGGTTTTGAAAATAAAGTTCATTCCTTCTCCTGCTCCTCAGCGTTTCCATCTGCAAAAGGTCGCAGTAAAGTTCATTATGCTTCCGAGCCCGTTTTACGCGTGAAACATCAATAAACTGAGTTGAAAAACTCAGGTGGCGGCGCTAGTGACGCGCCGGGATTTTGCATTGCAAGCGCTTGCTCTCATCTCAATAAAGAATTATCATTTCCATGTTCCACTCTAATAAACGAAAAAGGTATAATAATTTATGTATCTGTCCATTGTTATTGCAACCCTCGCTTTATTTTGTTAACATCCATGGAAAGTTGAAAGAGGGAACTATTTGAAGCTTCGCGGAGGTACAGTGGCTGGTGGTTACAAGAGTGTGGGAAGGGCTTCACTGCAGACTTGAGTTGTATCCGACTATAGCTCCTGGAATTACAGGGCGCCAATGTGACTGCGCAGCGCACTGAAATATTTACGGGGTGCCACTGAGCGCGCGACGGCACTAAAATATTTTAGCGACGTGACCAAAAGGCGGTAGAACAGTCGAACGACGAACTCAGTTGTGAGCTATTATTTTCAACATCTTGATGTCTACCACGGCGAGCCATCATCTCCTCAAGACCTCATCTTTGAATAAACCCCCATTATTCGTAACATTATATATGCCGCTTGTGCTAACGCATAACACGCAAAGACGGGAATTACTGGCGGTGACTCGGAAGAAAACATTTTAGTTCAACACACCGTGGTCATACAACGCCTTTCCAAATAGTGACTCATTATCTGTTTACAACAATGCATTCTCACTCATCATCCCGGCTGCGGCGGGTGCATTTCGACGGAGGTGAAATGTTGAGGCCCGTATACTGTGCGATATCAGTGCACGTTAAAGAACCCCAAGTGGTCGAAATTTGCGGAGCCCTCCGCTACGGTGTCTCTCACAATCATATCGTGGTTTTGCGCTAGCCGTTCCCAGAAACCTCACTCATCGACGCTTGCTGAGCGCGATGCATCTGAGCTGATGATGATGATGATCTCCTTCAATTTTGGCATCTACCCACTTGAGGGGATTAGCCAAGACTCAGGCGGATTTGAGGTTAATTTACTAAGTTATCCTACCTAAAATGTTTATTCGTCCTTTGACGTGAATTTGAATATTACAAACGTAGTAAATCAATCAATGGTATAGAGTATAATGGAATAAGTAATTAGGATCTAATAACTGGTCAAGCAAATCGATTCGAATCCGTAATGAACTTTTGTATAGCGAGGCATATATTCCTGTTCGTGTGTCCCAGCACGGAAGACCCGAATGAAAGAAGTACAGTGCTTGATAATGGAATGCCCAGATTTCACAATGCCATTTCGGTGGTGCTTTTCCTAAGGGAGGTCAAGCGCCTGCATTCCAGCAAAAAAGTGTTCGACTGTCTGTAGCTCGTTGCAAAAAGCGCATAAAGGAGAGACCGCCAGACCAGCACGGTGCGTATGGAAATTCAACGTCGGGATTCTACATCGCAACCTCGTCAATATTACTTCGATTTTCCTTGTTTGGCAAAATGACCTTCTCCAAGGGTATTGTAAGTGCTGTAAATCAGGTCAAGATGCAAGACAGGGTGTCGACATGAAAAAGGCGTACTTTCTGAATCTTACTGCGGTAACGAATGCCCTATTTGGAACGAGAGAAAGAACTGGACCGGCAATGGAAGCCTTTGCCAAAGTGTCTGCCAATGTATTTATTACCAATACTTTGTGAATAGGCACCCAAACTAACCGCAGTTTTTGCAAATGATTTGGAACCAAAGTGCGCAAAGTTCTCAGAATGTGCGATTCACCTGGAGTAAATGAAGTACACTATGCTAACGAGTCTGTAACTATTACCGCAGTAGTCATGGAGGAGTGAAGCTTACGCAAAGCCAATATAGTCGCCAAGAATTCTGCCACAAATGCTGGTGTGTAATCCGGCAGCCTAACAGAGAAACACCAGTCTAGTTCCGAGGAAAAAGTTCCACTCCTGCCTTTTCCTCACTCTGCGAAGCATCTATGATAACTTTAGTGCCTATTTGACTCAAGTGATCCTGTAGAAGTCCAACAAGGATACGCCCCGGAAGTTGCTTGGTATTATTGGGTAATATGTTGTGAAATGAAATTTCCAGTGAATTAGAACTGTTATCACTTATGGCTATGTCTGTGAGCACTATCTTTAGCGGGTCTAGCAGTTTTTGTGTGACAACCACCTGTGGTACGTAACTTCGGGGCCAAGAAACACGAAAAAATTAATATGGTTGTCTAATAAATATATATTGTTCTCGTCTTAGTGTAGATCCATATATCCTTAAGAAAGTTTGGACCGTTGAAATTTTAAATCTGGTTTCAAGGAGAAGGAATTCGTGATTCCTTATGTAAGACTGCATTAGCTACAAACTTCGGTAGCCCAAGGCACAAGCGGAGCGCCTCCCGTTCCAGCAGCACTAACGGACGTAGCTTCCAAAGCGCAGCATCGGAAAATAAGGCGTATCCAAACTCCAGTATAGGGCGGACATACGTACGCTAAATAATTATCAGAGGATCTCTGCACGTTCCCCACCGACAATTACTGACCCTTTTCGGAATTCCCATGGCTAGAGCTGCTATTGTTGCTGTTTGTTCAATATGAAGACGCCAAGTCAGCTTTCCATCATAAGTAATTTCAAGATATTTAACTTTCTCGACTTGGTGAATGTCTGTATTGTGGAACGATAGTGAAATATTGATCGGGTCTTGCAGAGGAACTACCAGGACTGCGCACTTCTGCACATTAAGTGTTAAACAAATGCTGTCTAGCCAATGTTCCAATGAGTCTAGATATCCTTGCAATTGCTCGTACAGTGACTGTATACTTTTCGTCGATGCAAAGCAATCTCATCAGCGTAAACTTAGGTACTTACGTTCTGATGACAAGGAATGGAGCTGAGTAAAATGTTAATTTAAATAAAAGCGAAGATAAAACTGAGCCTTGAGGAACACCACGCGTCTGTCTAACTTTATCCGTTGAAATCCCACTTTGTACGCAGTAAAACTCCCTGTCCAGTAAGAACTCTGTCATCCACGCAATAATCAGGTAAGCCTACGTCTTTCATCCTTTCTATAAGGATCGGGGGTTCTACGCTATCATAAGCTTTTGAGATATCTAGCGTAACCATGCAGTGCTGCAAATTGATTTTGACGCCGTGCCAGTTTGATTCTACTTTCCAAATCAACATAAGCACACCATATCGACATCCCTGGTCGGAAACCAATCTGGCGGGGACTCAATATTTTTCTGTTACATATTTTGTAATTCGTGCATGTAGTACCCTCTCAATCAATTTTACAAAGTTAAATGTTAGCGAAATAGGTCGAATGTTGTCAAGAGTGTACCCTCTGCTTTTATGCTTAATTATTGGTATAACCTTAGCAGTTTTCCACGTACTAGAAATCCGTGCTTTGGATGAAGAATAATTAATAGCTTCTAGTAATACTTCTGGAGCGACCTCAAAGAAAAGTTTAGCATCTTCGTGGCGAGTTCATCTGGACCTGGGGCTGCTGCTGGTAATCCTGACACCACAGCGGCAAATTCCTCCAGCGTTACATTTTCAAAATCGTCAATACGTCTCTGCCTCAACAAAGTTATGGGGAGACACGACGAGAATCTTGCCTCCAATCCTGTGGCAATTGTGTTTAAGAAGTCTGCTACTTCCTCTTTTGTAAGCACGGTTGAATCTATGTTTAACGGTCGTGGGATTATTTTCACTGTTCGTAAAAAGCGAAATAGAACGCTCTTGTTACGTGACTGAAAGAAAATCAAAATGGCGAACATTATACTAATGTTTTGCTCTTGCTACTGTTCGTTTAAGAGTTCCAGTTATAAACTTATAGTTTTTTCGAGTTTTGGGGACACTGATTGCGCAGGGGCGGTTTCCATGCAGCTTTGTAGTCTCTTGTAGTCTCGCGAGCACTCGTCATTCCACCAAATCTGAGCCGCGGAGTCCTTCTTTCGGTTTATTTCAAAGGCTGATTTCTTTCGATAAATGTCCAAGGTCGTACAAATATTATCTGTATTACGCTGTCGTCCCTCTATTGATGTAAACTCAGCGCGTAGGTAATTTTTAAATTTACTATAATCAATCAAACATTGAGTTTTATCATTCACCGCGTTCCTTGGATATACTATCTTAAATAGTACCGGAACGTGATCACTGCTTGTACCCACATCAACAGTCTCCCATTATAATAAAGAGAAACCTGGGCCTGAAAATGTAAGATCTAATATAGATCTCAACTGCCCTCGAAGGAATGTTAAACATCCAAAATTATGACAAACAAAATTATTTGTTGTAGCCCACTCCCATAGGCGTTTTCCACAGTGATCCGTTTTAAATCCCCATGATATATGGTGCGAGTTAAAGTCGCCAGCTAATACCATCTGTTTCCGCAATTTAAAAGAGCTGCATCTAGAGGCCGCGTGTCCAATACACCCAAAGGAAAATAAACATTAACCACTGAAAACATCTGACCTCCCGGAAAACTATTTCAACGCCAAGAATTTCGCCATCACCAGACATTAACCGATACAAAATTTTCGCTTTGTGACAAAACCCTCTCGAAACAAATGTGAGCAAACCGCCACCTCTCGACTGGCGATCTAAACGAAATGATCTAAAGTTAGGTAAATTAAAGCCTTTATCAGGAGATAACCAAGTTTCTTGTAGCAAAATTAAATCCGGATCAACTTTAGAAACTAAAACATTTAAATCAGTAGAAGCAGCGAAAACGGATCTGCAGTTCCACTGTAACACTTTCATCTACCCTCCGATGACGAGAACGGCGTAGAAGCTACTGCCTCTTCCAAAATCTTGGCTGATTTGTGTTGGAGACCTTTCTTCGATTTTACTACTGAAGGGATATTGGAAGGATTCATGGGAGAAGCCCTTCTTTTCTGCGCACGTGCTTCAATGTCCATACTCGTGGATTCCTGTCTATCTGTATTGTCCAAGCAGCTACCGGTTTTCCTTGACAAGCCAGAACTAGACGTGCGGACCTCCTTGCATGAGGTCGTCGCAGTGTCACTCGTTTCTGGGGTAGTAAGTATAGTTGCATTGAGGCTATGACCCGCTGGCTGCGCAGTACCTGCCTGTAACATTATTCCCAATTGAGACGCTATGAGCCCGCCCAAACTTTCGGTCACGCTGGCGCGTCTTCTTCTTCTTATTTTTTAATCCCTCCCTTGAGAAAAGATCTATTAGACAAATACAGATTTCAAAAAGTCTTATAGAGCATACTGACATAAACTAGCAAGGCTAATAATAGAACAATGCATTAGACTAATACAAACACCTATAAGACAAGTAAAGATTCCTATATTAGGATACAACTTTAAAAAAAGCAGCAGTTGGCAAAAAGGGCATACGGACCGCGAGAGTCGGTGCTACTCCACCAGCCAATCACAAAAACGAACAAAACTGTCATCTCGCAACCTTTTCAAAATGGCGCCGTGTTTAAGCCTTCGGTACCAGCGGAGCGTCTGCTGTTCTTGAGTCCTTTCATCGATAAAAACCATGAGACGCGCAAGAAGCTTGGGAAAAAATGTGTGGAGTCTGGGCGTTTCAAACGTAAAAAGGCCGCGATGCAGTTCATTTCGCTTCCGAGCCCTATTTACGCATTAAACTTCACCGAAATGAGTTGAAAAACTTGGGTGCTGTGGCTTGCGGCGTGCGCCTGGTTTTTGCATTGCAAGCGCTTCATTTCAGCTCAATAAGGAGTTGGTATTTTCATGTTCCACTCTAATAAACCTAGATATATGAGCTTATATTTCACTTTCGCCATTAGCGCTTTATTTTGGTTACACGGAAAGTTCGAAGTAGGGACTATTCTCAGCCCCGCGGAGGAACAGTGGCTGGCGGTTATGAGGGAGTGGGAGGGGCTTCGCTGCAGACTTGAGTTGTATCTGACTATATGAGACTAATAATACTAATAGAAAAAACTTATTAGACTAATACAAATCTCTATTATAATTTTTGCTAGGGTTAGGCAGCTCAGGTTGCGCGCCTGATTTTCAGGTACTTCTCCACGGGAAGACGCTCTCTCCTCGTTTAGTACTTACGTGTAGAGATGCAAACGGGCGCGCAGAAAAACTGCCACCTGCTTCGTGGCTTGGACCACGTTTTGCGTAGGCCAGAGTGACGTCATTTGGCTTGTGTGTGTGTTTGTGTGGTGTTGTGTGTGTGTGTGTGTTTTACAGACAAGCGACGAGCTCTTATCTGTCGCTGTGCTGCGCGTTGTAACTAAACCACATTGATTGAAGAAATGATTTCAAAGGCGTATAGAATTGAGAAGAGCTCCTCCGAAGGATAAAGGAAGGCCCCGTTGTCGCTGAACTTTATGAAGTTAGCCAGCGCTTCCTTAGATTTATCTCAATTAAGGAACAAGGAGCTTGTCAAAGCACTTTTTTTGCACGCAGTCTGCGGTATTGTTTTGCTTGCAAGGCGTTTGTGCGACATAATGTGGATGTTAGGAAACTGCGTAGGCGCAGCTCCCGGGACTAGCAGAGGCCTACCTTTTTTCAATGTGGACAATTTAGCCTTTCACGGCGTGCTCGAAGTGCCGGCAGATGTATCTGTCGTAAAAGTGCCGCACGCACACAGCGTAGTATTCTTGCAGCAGCTTAGGCGCGGGATCACTCTCCGCCCACTGCACCGAGAGAGCTTCGTCCTTCGGAACGACGCAGAGCGCATGCTTCTTATTAGATAACGTGTAACCTGTAGTGCACCCCGAAACGAAACAGACTTTGTTTTCGTGCCATGAGTATGCATACAAAAGCGTTTTCACACAAAAAGAGTATGCATAGAAAAAAGAAACGAAGACTGAGCGCACGCGACTGGCCCCGAATCGCCGCTGGTCAACGTGCAAATAGAGTTACTGTACTTGCTCCCTACGGGAGCAGAGTTGCGCATAGGTCCGCCATCTTGCACATCCATTCGCGTTAAGCAGGAAAGCCGCTCCTCTCAAATGTAGGAGACGGCGCGACTCAGCAGTGGCGTGTGCTTTCTCGCTCGTTCATTCCGCGTCGCTGGCCCAAAGACTTTCGCTTCCAAAAATGAAAAAGAAAGGTGATTCGAACAAACAATCAATTTACCAATTTAGACATGAGTGGTGTTATATAAATTGTTCGATGGCCCTCACTATCGACAGGAGGGTTTTTTTTTGTAAATATGAAATTAAAAACTATTCTGAACAAAATGTGTAAGCTGAACAAATCTCTAATTTTACGTCGTACTTGACGCAAGGCTTTAAAATACAAAAGAGGTACATTGAAAAACGATGAGCGTAGATAACACAAGTAAAAAAGATTACCTTCACGGAGAATCTTCGCAGATCTATAGGTATATCTGGTGTAATGGAAACTGCGTACGGCTTACAAAATTTTATGCTGCGTAGCAGTCTGTGTTAGATCTATACAATGTGAATCCTTATGCATATTCACACGCACACGTTTCTGTTCTTTGCGGTGCGATTTTTGTCACCGGCTAGCCAGCTGTGGACGGCTGTGGACGACGGACGGCTCCGCGGATATCTCTTCTGCGGACGATCGTTCCGCCGCCCGTCCGGCTGCGAAGCGCATCCACACGGCGGACGAAGCGAGTAGACGGACGCGCCGGAGAAAAACATGGCGGCACTGTCTGAAGCGAGAGCTGCCCGCTTCGAATCTTTAAGCTCTTCGTCGCGCATTGCGCGGGGTGTTAGTCCCAAACTGACGCTTGTATTTGCTTTAGGTTTGTGTCCGAAAGCTTCGCCGGCAACGTTTCATGACGATTTGGCACCGTTTCCGAGAACCGTACTAGTTTTGTCAAAGCTGTAGGCTTAGCGAATGCCCCTACTGGCAGAACATGAGCTCGGTGATCTGCGGTAGCCCGAGTGCAACCAAATCTCAGAGGCCATAATCGTGTACGAATGTTTACTTGTTTCATTTCTCTATAGATGGCGCGAACAGTATGAAAGTCGATAACATATTCATTATTAGCAAAGGTATCGGAGGATTTTATGTTTTCGTCTTTGTGGCAGAGTTATTTTGAGTTCAAATCAAACGAGAAAAAGAAAGCAGTGCTTGTTGCGAGACCTACAGTGGCACTCTCGGCTAAATCTGCTGTGTTAGTCGGCGCGAATCCCAATGCAAAAAAGAGCTTGGCATTTTCCGTCCGCGAGGTCCGCGGCCGCCGCACGGACGGCACAAAACCGTGACGTCGGGCCACGTGATGCGCCGTCCGCCGCGGAAAAGACGGATTTAGTCAGTCACGGCGCTGCGCGACTCAAGGAACGAATGGAGAGGTGCCGACATGGTGCAGGCCTCGCTTTTGTGCGCGATTGAGAGGTCGCGAACGGCACGTACATGGCCAATCTGTGAAGCATCAGCACACACGTTGCATTGAAAGCGATGATGAGGGAGTTCAAACGGCGCCTACGTCACAATGGACAGCCGTCTGCTGCCCTCACCCTCACGCCTCCACCAAGCCGTCACCTTCAACGGAGCGGGTGCAGGAAAATCGCGAACCAGCGTTGCACCTTTTGAAACGAACGACGTGATTCTGAGGATGCCATCCCTGCACCTCTGAAACGAATGACAAGGTGCACCACCTCGTGAACTGGTTCAAGGGGTGCACGTTAATCGAACGGACCCACAGTTATGTTCCCCTTCCCGTAGGGAGCATATACAGTAACTCTACGTGGATGGATGCTATGAGCGTCCCCTTTGTAACGGGGCAGTGACATGTGCGCCACCAGGCTCGTAGGAAAAGTTAAGAACTTTTCTTTTTTTTCCCTTCTCTTTAAATTTTCCTCGTGTCTTTTAAATGCACGTTGATGATGATGATGATGATGATTTGTGGCTTTGCCCTTTGTAGCGGGTGGACACATATGGTGTGTTCTAGCCGAGGTATACAAAAGAAAAAAAAGAATGACAAAAAGAAAGGGGAAAAAACTGCAAACGACTGGATGGATGGATGGATGGATGGATCAAGCTGTACCCTTTATGGATGGATGGATGGATGTATCAAGCTGTACCCTTTATATCGGGCGGCGGCTCGCGCCACCTAGCTGTAATGTCTCGTGTTATATATGTCTAACTGTCACTCCTGTCTTGATTTTAGCCACCAATCCGACAACCTCCTCTTCGTCTTTTCTACCCTCTTAAAGTCTATTCTGCCTTCACTATCCCTGAATCCCAGTGCTTTAAAGAATTCTGCCTGGCGCATCATTTATCAATATTATTAACGCTTCTCTGAGGGCGTTCAGCCCATTACGATCATACTTCTGAACTACACATAACGATCCTCCTCTCCGGGCTCCGGCGGGGGCTCGAGCCCCCCCCCCCCCCGTCGTCTCCGCCTATGTAGTTTGTGGGCCATCTGTGACGTTTCACTGTTGTAAGTTGATATTGTGACGTCACAGAGCGACACGGGCGCTCCGCGCTATGGCCTCCGAGCGTGGCCTCCAAGATCGGCTCTCGCAGCCGATCGCGGAGGCCACGCCAAAAGCCGTATTTTTCTGCTTCCTTTCCGTGTTGGTCCCTCAAGCGTACATTGTACACACGCTATGATGCAAAGCGAGTGTGGCGAGCTGGTCTGGCGCTCGCGCTCTCCGCAACGTCACCGAATCTTGAGCTCAAGTGATCAGTGCATGCGCTCACTTCCGACAGCCGCCGCGCTACCCCCGCGGCGCTAGTTTCTTGCAGTTTTTGGCGCGCGTTTCGAAGCTTCATTAAAACTGAACAAAATTAACGATGCTGTGACTAATTAGACATCACGCTGGAGAATTTGCCACTCCATGCCGTGATTACAAGACACTGTTCTACTCATTAGAACATAAAAGTATCCAACAAAAAAATAGCTGTCATGGGCCCTTTAAAAGGATGCACTTTGCGCACGTGAGCCCTACACCCCTCTGAACCGGTTCACGGCGGTGCACGAGCAGTTTTAGTTCAGCAGTGCAGGCGCTGCACGACACAAGGAACGAATGGAGAGGTGCCGACATGGTGCAGGCCTCGCTTTTGTGCGCGATTGAGAGGTCGCGAACGGCACGTACATGGCCAATCTGTGAAGCGTCAGCACTCACGTTGCATTGAAAGAGAAGATCAGGGAGTTCAAACGGCGCCTACGTCACAATGGCCCGTCTGCTGCCCTCACCCTCACACCTGCACCAAGCCGTCACCTTCAACGGAGCGGGTGCAGGAAAATCGCGAACCAGCGCTGCACCTTTTGAAACGAACGACGTGATTCTGAGGACGCCATCCCTGCACCTCTGAAACGAATGACAAGGTGCGGCACCTCGTGAACTGGTTGAAGGGGTGCAGGTTAATCGAACGGACCCACAGTTATGTTCCCCTTCCCGTAGGGAGCATATACAGTAACTCTACGTGGATGGATGCTATGAGCGTCCCCTTTGTAACGGGGCGGGGACATGTGCGCCACCAGGCTCGTAGGAAAATTTAAGAACTTTTCTTTTTTTCCCCTTCTCTCTTTCAATTTTCCTCGTGTCTTTAAATGCACGTTGTTGATGATGATGATGATTTGTGGCTTTGCCCTTTGTAGTGGGTGGACACATATGATGTGTTCTAGCCGAGGTATAAAAAAGGAAAAAAAAAGAACGACAAAAAGAAAAGAGAAAAAACTGCAAACGACTGGATGGATGGATGGATGGACGGATGGATGGATGGATGGATGGATGGATGGATGGATGGATGGATGGATGGATGGATGGATGGATGTATCAAGCTGTACCCTTTATATCGGGCGGCGGCTCACGCCACCTAGCTGTAATGTCTCGTATTATATATGTCTAACTGTCACTCCTGCCTTGATTTTAGCCACCAATCCGACAACCTCCTCTTGGTCTTTTCTACCCTCTTAAAGGGCCCATGACACCAAAATTTCAAACCCGATATGTTTATGTTGTTTGGTTGTCGAACATCTGAAGGCACTTGTGGCCAAGTATTAACGGCGAACGTTGTCGTTAAGATATTTTAATATGTATTTAAAGTGACCAGAAATGCTCATCTGGGTTTGCGGCACCTCGCGACATCGTCACTAGTATGACGTAGTTTGTGGGCCATCTGTGACGTTTCACTTTTGTAAGTTGATATCGTGACGTCACAGAGAGACACGGGCGCGCCGCGCTATGGCCTCCGAGCGTGGCCTCCAAGATCAGCTCTCGCAGCTGATCGCGGAGGCCACGCCAAAAGCCGTATTTTTCTGCTTCCTCTCCGTGTTGGTCCCTAGCGTACATTGTACACACGCTATGATGCAAAGCGAGTGTGGCGAGCTGGTCTGGCGCTCGCGCTCTCCGCAACGTCACCGAATCTTGAGCTCAAGTGATCAGTGCATGCGCTCACTTCCGACAGCCGCCGCGCTAGCCCCGCGGCGCTAGTTTCTTGTAGTTTTTGGCGCGCGTTTCGAAGCTTCATTAAAACTGAACAAAATTAACGATGTTGTGACTAATTAGACTTCACGCTGGAGAATTTGCCACTCCATGCCGTGATTACAAGACACTGTTCTACTCATTAGAACATAAAAGTATCCAACAAAAAAAATAGCTGTCATGGGCCCTTTAAAGTCTATCCTGCCTTCACTATCCCTGAACCCGAGTGCTTTAAAAAAAGTCTGCCTCATTGCCTTGGACTACAGGGTGGAGTCCTTTACAGAAAAGTATCAAGTGCTCGGCCGTTTCCTCCTGCTCTCCACACGCACTACACAACGTGTCGATTCCCTCGTACCTTGCTCGGTACACCTTAGTCCTCAGTACTCCCGTCCTGGCTTCAAACAGCAGCGAGCTACCCCGAGAATTATCATAAATCTTTTCTTTGGCAATGTCCTGCTTGAACATTCTGTAGGTTTCCAGTGCTGATTTTGTAAGCATCCCTAATTTCCACATGTCCCTCTCCGTTTCTTTAACCTTTTTCTTCACCGATGACTCCTTTTTTGCTTGGTATCCTACTGTTGTCTAAATATTTGCGTGACAATTTTCTCGTTCGCTTCCTCCATTTTGTATCGACATTCCGCATCTACAAGTAGCTGAGAACTTTCCTAGCCCAACGCTCATCCCCCATTTCTCTCAATATTTCCTCAAATTCTATCTTGCTGCTGGCTTCCCTGCCTTCGAATGATGTCCATCCCATGTCACCCTTTACCCCCTGATTTGGTGTATTGCCATGTGCTCCCAGTGCAAGCCTGTCTACACCCCCGTTGCTTAATTTCTAGCCTCGATGGACCTCCGGTCTCATACACAAGACTGCATTGCCAAATGTCAGGCCAAGAACCATCACCCCTTTCCAAATCCCTCTCACCACCTCGTACGTATTATAGTTCCACAGTGCCCTATTTTTCATTACTGCTGCATTCCTGTTACCTTTAGTACTTACATATTTTTCGTGTTCCCTTAGGTACTCGTCCCCACTGCTTATCCACACGCCAAGATATTTGTATTTATCCACTATCTCCAATGTCACCTCTTGTATCCTATGTTCACCGCCTTCATTATCATTAAAAACCATGACTGCCGATTTTTCTTTACTAACCTTAAACCCTAACTCATCTCCCACTTTACCACAGATGTCCATGAATGCTTGCAGATCTTGCTTGTTGCCGGCCATTAATACTATATCATCTGCGTACATCAGTGCTGGTAATAATTGTTCCACATATTTTCCTTGTCTTCTGAAGGAAAGGTTGAAGCCTAGTCCACTCCTCTCTAATTTGGTCTCTCCATGTAGATACAGCATAAATAACAAGGGTGACAGAGGACACCCTTGTCTAAGCCCCCGTTGTATCTCTATGGGCTCGGACTCCTGTCTTTCCCATTTTATGACTACCTTGTTGCTTTTATAGATCTCCTTTAGAAGATTAATCACTCCATCTTCCACATTTAATGTGTCCAGTATTATCCACAGGTCCTCTTGGTTCACACTGTCATAGGCCCCCTTGATATCCAGAAATGCCAGCCACAGGGTCCTGTGTTCCTTTTCTGCTATCTCAGTGCACTGTGTCAATGAGAACAGGTTGTCCAATGAGAACAGGTTTGGGGAGGAGTGTTGTTGTAGCGCCTTCTTCGCATCTTCGTACTTCACTTCGGTGGGCGTCACCGTGGTGGGCGTTTTCGGCAGCAGTAAGCTACGCAGTGTCACGTAGGCCTTCTCTCCTATGATAGTCAGGAAAACTTCAAGCTTCTTTTCGGCGTCTATTCCATTTGCTTTCGCAAATAACTCGAACCTTTCAAGGTAGACGTCGATGTTACCTGAGTCCGGACAGAACTCCGGCAGCTTTCCGAAAGTGGTGGCCATAGCTTCTGTGCCGCTGATCCCATCCTCGTCGCCAATGTTGGAATGAAGACGCCGATGTTCGAAAACCGTTTATTGCATGTGATGGCAGAAACACAACTGACACACGCAGCCGAGTCGCCGCGCTTTTAACAGGATAACAGCGTCAACAAAGGATGCGCGCGCATGCTCTACGCCTGAACAACAAAAGATAGATAACATCACAGACACGTTTCACGCGATTACAACATAACCTCCTTTGTTTTCCGAACCCATTTTGTAGTTCCCCAAGCACCCTCTCATCCTCTACCCATGCCCAACGCTTTTAGATTCTTGCCCATGCCTGCAGTCTTTCCTTGATAATCTGCATTACCAGCCTGTACAACACTGATGTCACCGTTATGGGACGGTAGTTGTTAATGTCAGCTTTGTCCCCCTTTCCTTTATAGATCATGCTCATCCTGCTTAGTTTCCACCCCTTAGTTTCCACGATGGATGGATGGATGGATGGATGGATGGATGCTATGAGCGTCCCCTTTGTAACGGGGCGGTGACTTGTGCGCCACCAGGCTCGTAGAACTTTTTTTTTCCTCTCTTTAAATTTTCCTCGTGCCTTTTAAATTTACTTCAATCAAATCGATCATACTATAGCAAAAACGGAAATTCATAGCCCAGTTCCCTGCTTCTTATGGCAGAAAGTCCATATTTTTTTATAATTATTTTTGTCCGTTCTCTCTAGTTTTCTGCCACCAGTATTCTAACCGTCTCTTACTTATTTCAATCGCGGCTATGTTCAGCTTCCCGTTGTTCGCCCTAAAACCCAAGGCTTCCTGTAGGGTGGTGCCCAAACGTACACCTGGGTAGATATTTCCGCATTCAATCAGAACATGCTCCGTCGTTTCCCTGTCTTCCTCACAGCATGTGCATTTTTCTTCTTCTTTACTGAATTTCGCTTTATAAATACGCGTTCTAAGGCAGCCCGATCTCGCTTCAAACAATAAAGCGCTTCCTCTTGAATTATCATAAAATGCCTACCTCATCCTGCGCGCGCCCCCTCGTGGCTCCTTCGCGGCGGCTTCAGTGCGCTCCGTGGGCGCCGCTTGCCGCTCATCACACTTCCCTGTTCTAGCCACTGCACAGAGTTTCTTAACTCAGCAGTGAAGCCCCTCCCGCGCCCTTATAACCACCAGCCCGCGAATCTTCAAATAGTTCCTTCTTTGAACTTTCCATGTTAGGAAAATATAGCGTGAGGAGCAGAAATAATAGATAGGTGAGTAAATGTTCATATCTTCATTCGTTTATTAGAGTGGAACATGGAAGAGATAATTCTTTACTGAGCCGAAATCAAGCGCTTGCAATGCAAAAACCCGGCGTGCCTCAAGCGCGGACACCCGAGTTTTTCAACTAAGTTCAGTGAAGTATCACACATAAACCGAGCTTACAAGCGAAATGAACTGTAACCGCAGCCTTTTGCGGGTGGGAACGCTGAGTCTCCGTATATTTTGTCCGTGCTTCTCGATCACATCATGGCTTATACCGATGAAAGGACTCGAGAACAGCAGACGCTCCGCAGGTACCAAAGGCGTAAAAACGACGCCATTTTGAAAAGGTCTCATGGCGACTTGTGCGTTTGCTTCTGTGATTATAGCTGACGAATAAACGTCGACCTACTATAGTATGAAACTCTATGAGCCACTGTAACAGGGCGGCGCTCGGGCGGGACACCCTCTCCGCGGCCCAGCATTGCCTCTAGAGTCAGTATATTAACTATGTGTCCTATAGACCTATTCCACCCGGCCTACGTCACGAAGATGCGGTGACGCTGTCGTCGGGAGTTTTGGTTTCGCATGGTAGGCATCCGCCGGCGCGCCTATAGCAGCCGCTGCGTTTTCGCTGGTGCGGGCGCTTCTCACCGCCGTGAAATGAAGAAAAAAGTGTTCACCGATGACCTGCGCCGTGGGTTGGTTGCTCAGCAACGCACAAGATATGTGCGATAGGTTTTTATCGGTTTCCTGCTTATGTCTGTCTTAAGGAAAGGGACGAACCTGTAATGCCGGCTGTTCGGCGCATCTCTTATGCGCCAAACATTTTTGTCACGACTAAGCATATGTATAATTATTTGGCGTTAGTGCGGCTTGTTTCATTTTAGAGAAATAGCATTGTCACAAGTTTGTCAAGTGTAATGCTCGACACCACGTTTCTTGGCATAAACAAAGTGCAGACACAGAGCGACGACGCTTACTGCGAAGCGCGCACGACGTTAGCTTAGCTCGATGTGTAGAAGTAATCGCGGTCGCCGTGTATTATTGAAGTGGGGAAGCTATACATACGTCATACGAATTTCAATCACTCAAATGAAACATATATAAGAGCTTAATTCACGTAGCCGTGAGCGAAAGGTCGATTACAGCGACGCTTTTGCAAATTGCTTGTGGCTGCGATAGTATACACACGAGAAGTGTCTTTGGCAATGCTGTAGTGGTTACGATGCGCTTTAAATTTTTTTTCGATTGTCAGACTGCTCGAATCAACTACACGCTTGAAATTGGCCGCGTCGTTACAGGACTTCACGCCTTCGCGATCGGAACTAAGCGTATACATGGGCAGAGCCGCAAGCCGCGGTTATGCGCCTTGCTGGCGGTTATTTGAGAGCCTTGTCCTTGGCACATTATTGCTTTTTGTGTGTGTGTGTGCGTTATCACAGCCGTATTTACATAGGTTCTAGCGCCACCAATATCGCATGCTTGAGTACCTATTCCGTTACATTTGTTTTTGCGCAAGGATTTCGTGTAGGGATTAGAGTCTTTAGTCCGAAACAGTATTTTAGCTGAGGCATCTCCAAGTCGTATTTAAACAAGTCTCGCTGTTGCAAGTGGTTCATCCTTGCGCTAGTTACCGAATTAAAGCATACGCATGAAGCGATGCCGACATGATAGCTCGCGATCGTTCGCATCATGTGGCAAGGTGCTTATCCTTTCAATCAATTTCTCACATCTTGTCACAGCTGGGCGTCGGCACATTCTTTTCTACTTCATCGAATGCTTCCTACAGAGCTAACGCGACTTCATCTCACGCGGCTGCCCTTCGCAAACTGTTGTAAACACGCCGTCGGCGCTCCGACACCCCGTGCTCGGAGGCAGCTTTCGTACGCGCTTCGCCGGCGGCGGTGGCGCGACCGTGCGGGGTCGCGGCAAGCGGTGGGCGGGGCCTCCGCGCCGCGACGTCGACACAAGCCCTGGTTATATCGCCGGTGCCTACCACTGTTTACCAACATGGAATAGGTATAGACCTATTCCATGTTGGTAAACAGTGGACCTATTCCATGTTGGTAAACAGTGGTAGGCACCGGCGATATAACCAGGGCTTGCGTCGACGTCGCGGCGCGGAGGCCCCGCCCACCGCTTGCCGCGGCCCTGCACGGTCGCGCCACCGCTGCCGGCGAAGCGTGTGCGAAAGCTGCCTCCGAGCACGGGGCGTCGGAGCGCCGACGGCTTGTTTACAGCAGTTTGCGAGGGGCAGCCGCGTGAGATGAAGTTGCGTTAGCTCTGTAGGAAGCATTCGATGAATGTAGAAAAGAATGCGCCGACGCCCAGCTATGCAAGATGGGAGAAATTACTGATTGAAAGGACAAGCACCTTGCCACGCGATGCGAATGATCGCGAGCTATCATGCGCTTCACATCCGTATGCTTTAATTCGGTAACTAGTGCAAGGATGAACCACTTGCAACAGCGAGACTCGTTTAAATGCGACTTGAAGATGCAGCTGAAATACTGTTTTAGACCTAAGGCCTATAATTCCTACACGGAATCCTTGCGCAAAAACAAATGTAACGGAATAGGTACTCAAGCACGCGATATTGGTGATGCTATAACCTATGTAAATACGGCTGTGATAACGCACAGACACAAAAGAAGCAATAACGTGCCAAGGATCGACTATCGGCTCTCAAATAACCGCCACCAAGGCGCATAACCGCGGCTTGCGGATCTGCCTACACGCTCAGTTCCGGTCATGAAGGTGTAAACTCCTGTAACGACGCGGTAAATTTCAAGCGTGCAGTTCATTCGAGCAGTCTGACAATCGAAAAAAAAATTTAAAGCGCATCATAACCACCACAGCATTGCCAAGACACTTCTTGTGTGTATGCTATCGCAGCCGTAAACAATTTGCAAAAGCGTCGCTGTAATCAGCCTTTCGCTCACGGCTACGTGAATTAAGCGCTTATATTTTTGTTTCACTTGAGTGAATGAAATTCGTATGACGTATGTATAGCTTCCCCACTTCAATAATACACGGCGACCGCGATTACTTCTACACATCGAGCTAAGCTAACGTCGTGCGCGCTTCGCGGTAAGCGTCGTCGCTCTGTGTCTGCACTTTGTTTATGTCAAGAAACGTGGTGTCGAGCATTACACTTGACAAACTTGTGACGATGCTATTTCTCTAAAATGAAACAAGCCGCACTAACGCCAAATAATTATACATATGCTTAGTCGTGATGATGATGATGATTGTGGTTCGGTTAGGAAAGGACGCTAATTTCTGCAGCCCATGTAGGGAGCACGGCTAAGCGTCCGTGGGGGTGGGGGAAAGGGAGTGAAAGAGATAGAGAGGAGAGAAATGCCGGAGTGGAGGGCTCCGGAAATTTAGACCACCTGGGGTTCTTTAACGTGCACTGACAACGCACAGTACACGGGCCTCTTAGTCGTGACAAAAATGTTTGGCGCATAAGAGATGCGCCGAACAGCCGGCATTACAGGTTCGTCCCTTTCCTTAAGACAGACATAAGCAGGAAACCGATAAAAACCTATCGCACATATCTTGTGCGTTGCTGAGCAACCAACCCACGGCGCAGGTCATCGGTGAACGCTTTTTTCTTCATTTCACGGCGGTGAGAAGCGCCCGCACCAGCGAAAGCGCAGCGGCTGCTACGGTAGGCGCGCCGGCGGATGACTACCATGCGAAACCAAAACTCCCGACGACAGCGCCACCGCATCTTCGTGACGTAGGCCCGGTGGAATAGGTCTATGGGCACTCTAACCAATCCATCATATTTTTTCCCCTCCTCTCCTCGCATCTGTCCGCCACACCCTGTGCTCTCTTGTTTACCCTTCTCTCTCTTTGTTCTCCTACATGCGCAAAAAACACGCGACAAACTTTCGTTGGGTTCAGCTCCTACAATACACAGTTGATACACTCCCGAATCTCGGCGCGCCGAGAGACACCGACGGCGGCGGCGCGCCGATCACTTTGGGTCGGAGGCGGCGGCGGCGCCAGCGGCGCCACAAGAACAGTAGGCGGCGGTGTGCCGGTAGTCTAGCCACCATAGCGATGGTAAATTAGGGAGTATGCTTGAATGAAGAGAAACTGTGTGATCTCGTCCCCTAAAAGGGGACGTCCAACTGCAGTTTCTCAGGACAAAAATAAAGTTCTGTGCCTGCCTGCCTGCCTGCCTGCCTGCTCCCGCATTTGCCGTTGCAATGTATCAGCGTATTGGACGGTGCAGCTTCACATATTAAAAAAACATCAGACAGCAACTCACAAGCAATACTTTGTAATTTGTTTAAGTAGTAACTAGCATATATATTGCGTTCATCTCCAGAGGTTTCTCAACCAGCGTAGGTACAACTCGGAACATTTATTCTTCAAACAGGCACTTTGTTTCAAGTTTCGAAGGATAGCTACTACAGGCTGCTTTCCGGCAGTAGGGTGGTTGCCCTAAATCGTTCACCATTGTTCACCAACCCATGTTTTATAGAGAAGGAAGCTGTACCTTGCACAATCCAACGAAAATATGGGCATGGCATAGAGTTTCTTTCTATTACACATTATATTATATTATAGTTATCATCATCAGCATGATGATTACAGTATAAACTTCTATGGGGCATGGAGAAAGAAAAACAACTTAAGACTGCAAAGTCACCCTGACTGTACCCTGACGTTAGCGCGCAGATACCGTTGTGCACCACAGCGCTGCCGACGAGCCCGGCAACGCAACTACTAAATTTGCCCGTGCGTTGATGGTGGTCGCACAGAACACCTGGTAGTCGTAACATTTTACCGTATTCATAAGCATGTATTCCCACAATGCGTAGAATCTGCCATTTTTCCTTTTTGTTTGTTTTTGTGTGCATGTTGTGACAGCCGATAACAGCTACAGCACTAATCCTTGGTGTACGCAGAGATCAAAAGCACGGCCTTCGAGATTGGTAATCAGCTGCTTTTGCGTTTCGAATATAAGCCGCACTCACTGCGCGGACGTTTTGTGTTGGCACGAAACGTAGGCTGTGTGGCGCAGCGGTCGCGCCAGCTGCAAAGCCGTTGGAAACGCGTTTTTGAGCTGCTCGGTTGCTGCTCACATGTTCTCCGCGGTGTTGCTCGGGTTGCGTTCACTGGGCGGCGGCGTTGTGCGTGCCGTGGGCTTTCCATTTCTTTCGCGGGTTGCGCGTGTGCGTGCGGTGCTGCTTCCGCGTGAGCTCGTGTTGCGGGCCGTGCTCTTGTTACCGCGCGCAGAATCGACCATTTCCGCCAACGTTCCAGCAAGCCGCATCGGTTCCTACGGCGGCGCCTTTATGCCTACGACGAGTTCGTCAAAATGAAGGACCAGGCGGGCCCTTCCGACTCCTGGGTGTCCGGCGTCAAATTGGGCATCGTGAGGCTGGGCCGCGCGGCCGGAAAGGTAGGGCACCGCCGTAAGGGAAAGTGTTTTTTGCCACTCTTCCGGTTTCAAGTATATGTGCCCGCGTTTTACTAGCCGCGCCAGACAAAGGCTTCCCGCTTCCGTTTATCGTTATGTCCGCTCTTTCTGGGCGCGTCGCAATTTGCGTGCTGCTGCAGCTTGCGACGGGCCCCGAATCCTGGCGCGGTTTCATTGTTTCTGCGTAATCTGCGGACCTTGAGCGCACACGTAGCACGAGTCGTATCGCGACTGGCCTTTGTCGTGTGTGCCTTTGTGCGCAAGTACTACGTCATCCAGAGGGGACTTTCTCGCAGCCCCTTGTCGATATATTCTCGGTATTGCTGGCACGGTGTCTCGGCCTTTCCGTTGGACGGCCTTTATGTGTTGTAGTACAGGCGTTTTCGTAATCTTCAGTCGACGCGGGTGCTGTCGTTGCTATGCCTCCGAATGCGCGTGTAAGAGCGGGGCGCGTGAAACGAAGCAAATGAACAAGAAAGCAACACGCTATCGCCCCTCGGAAGACCTATTATCGTACAGGAAGTGAAAAGGAAAAGTGGATCGACGGTTCCTCGTCCGGGCTGTCTTTGCATGATTTCAGGGTGCGGGGGAACGGGATTTGGTCACGTCTTGAATTTCTTTTGCGATGTAGTTCAGGGCCACTGAAGCACGACCGTTGCCCCCTGTCTCCTCTTACCGCACGCGCGCGGGTTTTCATCGCAGAACGCACGCAAACGCTCATTTGCGAAAGCGTGCGAAGTTCGCGAATGCATTTGCGCACGTTGATGGGCAAAGTGAATTCATCAAAGCTGCGTCGACTTATATGTGACTAAGCGTTTGAAATGTTTTATCTGGCGTTGCTCGGTGCTCTTTGATTACCGCTGCGTTTTCACCTTGGGTTGTATGCTTGGTGTCTTGGCTGGTGCCTTGCGCATTTCGAACCTCGTGTAAGTGAACTCGTACCACTCGGCGAGAACGGTGTAACAGGCCGGCGCCTTTGATAGGGCCGCTAACCAGTCCCGATCAGGGAGGAGCCAATCAATGCCTGGGTCCGGCGTGCATGACTGCACGGTAGCTGGCGGCATCGCTCCCCGCGTGTTTTTGCCTGTATTTACTTTCCACCATGGGCGCCGGACCGAGAAGCGGCAGGCCTTGGCATCGTCGAAGCGCGGAAACGACCCATACTTCAAGGGTGCGCTGCCTTTCGGCGATCAATAAGGGCCCGAGTCGTCCTAGCGGTGGCGGTTCGCTCGCCAGCTGCGGCCCGGCTAATCTTTTGTCTTTTCGTCTGCCCAGTGTCGCGATCGGTTCTTTTTTTCTTTTTTCTCTCCTATCCCTTCGTCCTGCGAACGACACGGGCGGAGAACATTCGCACGGGAAGCAGCGGCGTTGCCGGGTGAATCAGCTGGCCGGTGCACCTTCGAAAGCCGAAGGTCGGCCTTACCCGCCCTCCTTCTCCTCCACGCTCGTCTGACCGGTCACTGGCCAACAAAAGGTAGCACCCGTGCACACAATTCAGCCGCCGCTTCTTCGATTACTTTCTTCTTTCTCTCCCTTCGTTCCGAGTGCGTCTCGTTTCTCATTTATGCGTGTCGCGACCGTTTATTCTTTTTTTTTATTCTTTATGCGCGCGCCGATTCCCAGACATGAAGAGGCCTGAGTAAGGGGGAAAAGATTCAAAAGCCCCGTCCGGACACCTTCGCGACCCCGACGCGCATGCGAACAGCTGCTGCTCCGGACGCGAAGACCACGATGACGCTCGTTGGGCAACTGCCGCTTTTCGGGTGGGGGGAGACGCTTTTGTGGCGTGCGCGTCTGCGCTCGGATACCCTTGGTTTGTCGCGCGTGTAGGGGGGGAAGGACTGATCGCTTCTTTCTTTTTCCTTTGCGTCGAGGGGGGGCTGCTTTGACGTCGAAAGGGGCCTTGGGGAACTCCGTGGTGCGGTGGAGGCCGCCCGCACCTGTTGGTCCTTCCAAGTGCCTCGGTACAGTCCACGGCGGTGCTGCCACATGCGTTGCTGGAAGTTGTGAATACACCGCGCGCCTTCGACCGGTGCCTCCTGAGTGTCTTCAACACTATATTAACGGAAGGGGTCAAGGGCTCGTTTATATGTTAATGAACCGACAAACCGCTCTCCTAGGCTTCAATGTTTGTCGGTTCATTACAGTAGCGCACCCATGATCTCTGCCAGGGGGGGGGTTCAATTTTTCACGAAGGGCCGGGCAAGCGATTACACAGTTGTTGCGTGTGTAAAAAAAGTAAATAAAATGCGAAATAATAGTAACATCAATGATGATGATTATTTTATTATTTTTTTGGCATTTTGCAGATATTAGCGCCACATTCTTCAAGGACATAGGAGCAAGTGGGAGGGGGCTTAGGTCGGCCTCAGGGGGGGGGGGGGGTTTACAACCCCCGAACCCCCCCCCCCCCCCCCCACCGGTCGGTGCGCCACTGGTTCATTAAGTTTCAACACTATATTGACATTACGCGGTTTTATCTTGGGATGCGTGCGGTAAAAGAACGAAACACCGAAATGCGGGCGCTTAGTATGAGCTGGCTTTGGCGCAAAATGAAGTGCGCATGCCCACATTCGCGGCAAAATTCGCACGTCACTCCGTATGCACGCGTATGGAGGTTATATGCAGACGGCCTCGCATCTTCGTCCAAGCGCACGTGTGCAGCATGTCCAGATCTGGGTCCATTCACCGTACACCGACGTAACTAGTAACGTTACGGTGCCGCCCGTGTGCTGTGGTCATATGGGGAATAGTTGAACTCGTGCGGCGGCAACGCGATCGAGTTAGCCCGCGTGGCGTGTGTTATCGGGTTCAGTTAAAATGAGACGTTCGTCTATTCCTGAGTTGGTACTTATTTTACAGTGAAGCCGCCACGGCGCTGCGCTGCCACCGAAGAGACGCGGGTTCGATCCCGGCCGCGGCGGTTGCATTTTCGATGTATAGGTTAAATGCGAGCAGCTGTTAACACCAGGTGGCCAAACTTTCCGGAGCCCTCCACTACGGCGTAGCTCGTAATATCATGACACTTAAAACCGCAGCAATTAATAATTTTACACTATTGCAAGCAAGTTTTGGGGGGCAATCAAATGTGCGTCCGCGACTGTGCAGCCATGCTAGAGATGTGGGCCGAAATATGTAAGCATTTTTGGCGATCATGGGATGCTGTTGTCGGCTGGCATGGTCATGAGTTTTCTCTCCATCAGGTATTTAACTCCGACGGACGTGCATTAAAGTTAACTTTGTCATAACGGTGTCGCACGGTTCACTGCTGATCGCGATTAAAGGAGTACTGGGGGCCACGAAAATTTTCCGTTGGCGTTTTTTTGCATGAAATGAAAGGGCAAGCCCTCCAGAGCCCAGAAAACGTACTGGTAAGCGTGAGCGCGCCGTGAAAATTTATTTACAGCATGCCTTTAAAACTGGTTTCGGTTCCTACTGTAGCCTGACGTCGCGGCACAGTATGTGCATAGTAATGAGCTCCTCGTGACGTGCTCCCGCAAAAAATCGTGACGTTTTCGCCCAGTGGTCTCTCGCGCACAGCGCCTGTAGCAAGTTCGGGGTCAACGATGTACGAAATTTTCTATAGTGACTCCGCGACGACAGTAAATACTTCGGCACAGTGCAAGGTGCAACGTGCGGCACGCACGGTGGATGTCGGGGTGGCGTCGGATCCCGCGATAAGCTAAGGTGGCCTCCGAGATCTCCGCGGAATTTCAGGGGCAAAATGCCGGCACCATAGCGAGCTTGCCTTTCGATTATACGCGCGCACACACGACGATAGACGTAATTCGACTTGGCTCGCTCGATTCACGGGCACTCTCAACTACGGCGACTGAACGGCGAGAGCAGACGACCGAGAGTGACGCGCGAGCGGCCATTTTGCATGTTTTTGTACCTGACGTCATCACAACTCGTCATACTGCTGCATGAAGTCACCAAAATTTGTACTGCAGCCTGACGTCACACTAGTGTCGATGTCAGTAGGCACGCCATGTGAAAATTGACTTTGACGTCAAATATAAAATATCTTATCAGCATTTCCTGGGCTTAAAGGAGTACTGACACCAAATTTCGAAGCTGAGTTTACTCTACTATACAACTCTCCTATATGCGTAGACAGCTCTGAGCAAATGTTAAGCTCAGGAAATGCTGATAAGATATTTTAATTGGACGTCAAAGTCAATATTCACATGGCGTGCCTACTGACATCGACACTAGTATGACGTCAGGCTACAGTACGAATTTTGGTGACTTCACGCCGCAGTATGGCAAGTTGTGATGACGTCACGTACAAAAACATGCAAAATGGCCGCTCGTACGTCACTCTCGGTCGTATGCTCTCGCCGTTCAGTCGCCGTAGTTGACAGTGCCCGTGAAGCGAGCGAGCGAGGTCGAATTACCCTCTATCGTCGTGTGTGCCCGCGTATAAACGGAAGGCAAGCTCTCTATGGCGCCGACATTTTGCCCCTGAAATGCCGCGGAGGTCTCGGAGGCCACCTTAGCTTATCGCAGGCTCCGGAGTCACGCCGACACCCACCGTACGTGCCGCACGTACGTTGCATCTTGCGCTGTGCCGAAGTATTCACTGTCGTCGCGGAGTCACTATACAAAATTTTGTACATTGTTGACCCCGCACTTGCTGCAGGCGCTGTGCGCGAGAGACCACTAGGCGAAAACGTCACGATTTTTTGCGGGAACACGTCACGAGGGCTTATTACTATGCACATACTGTGTCGTGACGTCAGGCTACAGTAGGAACCGAAACCGGCTTTTAAAGGCATGCTGTAAATAAATTTTCACGGTGCGCTCACGCTTACCAGTACGTTTTCTGGGCTCTGGAGGTCTTGGCCTTTCATTTCATGCAAAAAAACGCCAACTGAAAATTTTCGTGGCAGTACTCCTTTAACATTTGCTCAGAGCTGCCTACGCATATAGGAGAGTTGTACGGTGGAGTGAACTCAGCTTCGAAAATTCGTGTCAGTACTCCTTTAAGCCCAATCGCGATGGGCTGTCTTCCGCAGTTTGGGTAAATGAGCCAGTAGGGGTTCGTTGGTTGATCGTAAGCGCGCAAAAAGTGTGTTTTGCACTCCGCAAACGCTAACCCAAAGGAAGCTGTCATGATTTCTCGCGCCGTGCGGGATCTCAACGAGATCAAGTGGCTTTGGGTACGGTGCGCCATTACCGAAAAAATTGGCCGCTTATCTGCGTGCTTCGCCGCGAATGTCGTCGAAAGACTATAGTCTTCTGCCGGCCGTACTACGCTGTGTGAGATATGGACGCCACCTGGCAGCGCCGTCGGGAAACATGAGCTTGTGCAGAATCCCTGGGCAACTGCCAGGTGGCAGCACCAAATCGTCGGCAGAGGCCTTTTTCGTGCACAGCGTCGCATTTTTAGCGCAGCCTAACAAACACTAGGGTCTTTACAATTACGTATCTATGCATTTTCTAGTAAAGTAACGCACCACCTAATATTTACGTATTGATGTTGCGCCTCAGATATGCATAATATTTGCTTTTTGATCGACAATGTTCACAAGTATGAACGCAGCTACCAGTTGAAGATGGCTGGGCGTTAGGAAAGTGCTGAATCGTGTGACAAACAGAAAGACAGACCAAAATTCCTGCGTTCAGGAATCCCAAGAAATACTATCGTCTTTAAAATAGGGGCCAGAACGATAACCCAAATTCCACTTTGTGTAGGACGCATGCGCAGTGGCAGCGAACCCAAACGATACGATACGCAAAGCATTGGTGCCCTATGCTAAAACTCCGGGACTCCGGGGAGTTTTAGCAACGGTTGCTTTCAATTCTAATACGGTGCCATCGTGGTCGGCATGTAGCCATTTCAGTCAGAAACACCTGCACTGGTGGCTGTATGCTTACAGTAAGGTAATAGTTCGAAATGACCTTTCATCAAGTTTTTAAGGCCGAAATAAACTGCCGGCAGCGAGGAAACTGTAATAGGGAGTTTTAGCAGCAGCGGCTTGCCGTACGGTAAGTACAGTAAGCCGCCGTAGAAAATTGAGCTTCTGAGGGCTTTACCAGTAAGTTTGATCATCTGACATTTCCGTACCTACTGAGCAAGTATATATAGTGCAGGTCTTTCCGACTAAAATAGCCACGTGCTGACCATGACGGTACGGCATTGTTGGGGAGTTTTAGCAGCACCGTACCGTCATGGTCGGCATGCGGGTCGGAAAGACCTGCGCTAGTTGCTCGGTCAGTACGGAAACGTCGTCAAATGATAAAACTTGCTGGCAAAGCTCTGAGAAGCTCAATTTTCCACGTGCCAACGTAGGCAACTACCGTACGGTAAGCCGCCGCTGCTAAATCTTCCTGTTGTCATTGCCGTACGGTAAGCTGGCGCTGCTAAAGTTCCCTAATTAAGAAATGTGATTCTTACCGGGCCCTTTCGTGATGGAAAGTGACCGCGTGGCTTCGTTGGCGGCTCCTTAATGTTTAAATAATTTTTAATCAGATATTCGCAGCCGAAAAAAGGCTGCTCCGCCGAAGCGAATGAAATGATGCTGCAGTCTCCAGTTACCAAAGGCGGAACGGCCCCAGATTAAAGAGGTTTTGCTGCCCGAAGCATTATACGGGTGTCGCGCGGTGCACTGCTGATCGCGGTTAAAGGGGTCGTGAAAAGAATTTGGAGATGCCCGGTTGCAATTTTCACTGCTTCAGTACGCATTCGACAAGCCGATTCCGAAATATTTCGGCGAAATATTCAGTACACATTCAATAGCGCTCGTTTGAAACCCCAGCGTTCTTGCTTTCCCGAAACGACTATGCTACACTACCGGCCGGCGTGGTACTATTCGGTGACGTTGCAGTAAGATATTTTTAAGCTCAAAGGCATAGTGAACTCGAGTGTGCTCTAAAAGAATCGATTCACTTGAAAGCTAGAAAGAAAGAAAATACTTTTAAACCGTGCGGTGCCGCCATTTGGAAGAAAAGCTGCAGCATGGTTTGTTTTTTCATGGCCTCCGAGGGCGCGCCAATTTCGGAGGTATGGTGGCTACTAACATGACGTCATACGGAGAGTTGACGGGAACGCGCGCAGTGAAACCGAAACCGCGTTTTCTATCTCTCTAAATCAACGCACACGGTGCAACGAAGCAATGCATATTGTTGATCGGAGGGTTGGGATCCGGAATACGCTCTTAGTACAAAATGTTCAGAAAACGTTTCGCGACCCCTTTCAGCCCGAATGAGATTCAGTTTCTGGACTTTTGTTGGCTCTCTTCGGGTAAAGGAGCCAATCACTAGCAATAAATTCGATCGCGATCGGAAATGACCTTGTGACACCTGGTATTACAATCGGATAAAAATTGGCCGGGATTAAAGCCATGCTACGCGCTTTATCTGGCCTGCTAAGCCACACGAGGCCACCGATTCGCTGGACGAGACCGAATCCTGTGCGTGTGAAATCGCGAGACAGAAGCTGCTCTTGGGTAACACTTTCATGTCTTTAATTAACCTGCTCGCCCAGCTCTTCAGAATCTTGGCTGTCCGCCCGTGATCGAACTGGTTTATACCGGTGTTACACAGTCACGATCGGGCTTCATCCGGACCCCATTTTTCGGTCGTGATTGCTTCATTTACCGAAACTGCGAAAGGGAGCAAATCACAGCTCGAAAAGCAAGCTTAATTGCATTCAGCAGTGCACTGTGGGATACCAGTACTACCGTGGGATACGAAAGAACTTAACGGACGGCCTTTTTTTTTGGGGGGGGTGGGGGGGGGGCGGTAGCCCCTCCCTGGAGCTGCGGGTTCGTGCAGACCTCAGCGTCTGTGTCTTTGTTTCGGGACATCGTCGTTCCGGAGGCCGAGCGGCCCAAATTTCGAACGCAGCAGGAAATATGGCCGCGCGAGAAGAGGGCGTCTTATCGCGAGAGGGCGGCTCGCTATCGATGTTGCCCGTGCCGACGTGCCCGCATATCGTTCTCCATCGGCGCTTCCCATCGTGTACCGACAACACGCCCCCCCCCCCCCCCCCCCCTTCCCCGAACCTTCCACGACCGACGGCCTCGCTCTGCGGGAGGGCCTGTGCTGATAAAGGCGGCGAACCACCAGGCGAGCAGTTTTGTGCTGCGTGGCCCGGATTAAACGATGACCTCTGCTGAGGCTCGTCCGTCAGTGTCCCCCCTCCCCTTTACTTGCGTGGGCAGGCAAGGAGCGGGCAGCAGACGAGCACTTTGATCCCTAAGCGCGGTCCGGTTTTTGTTACCGCCAGACTTCCGGAATCTCCGCGTCAGCGGCAACCTCGCCCACTGCTGGTCACCGCTGTTCATTTTGGGAGCAGCTGGTCTTCGCTTCCACGCGCACTTGGACGAGAAAGAGATAGCGGCGGGGCCAAACCACCGAGACCGTACCCCAGGGAAGCGCGTTTCCAAGAGACCCTTCTGCCTGGTAGGAGGCCTGGGGTGGCGCCCAAGAGGCTTTTAAAGACAGTGGAGGCAAAACAGAGTGTAAGCAGGTAGAAGTAACCAAACTGAGGTTATCTGATTGGCGGCTAAAACTAGGGCAAGAAGCAATTTGAGCCGGGGACGTAGTTTTTTCTTTTCCTGGAGGAGGCAGAGGCATGCAAGCTGTCCCCCCCCCCCCCTCTCTCTCTCTCACTCGTGTGTGTGTGTGTAAAAATTTTTACTTCACTAATACCAAGCACATGGACAGGAGTAACTTTTTCATGGCTCATAGGAAACCATATTTTGTCATTTGTTTCATGTCAGATATCAATAATGAACTGGTCCGTCGCTTGCCTTCTATTTATACTGACATGTATTATATACATCTGGCATGACTAGGGTGGTTGCTTTCGAAGTTTTTTTAATATGAATTTCGTTTTCATTCGCATGAATTGACCATTTGTGGAAAACCTTCTGCGATTGAACAGCAACAGCGCAACCTCTGTGGGCATTTTGGGTTTGGTTGAAAAACATGAGCAGCTGACTCGGCCAGCCGCTGGTCGTTTGCAGCAGGTGATGTAACCTGGCTGCCTTCCATTCACCGGGTGTACAAAATTCGGTCCACTCACAGCGCAGCCTACGTCTGCATGAGTTATGTTACTGAGAAGGGAAACAAGTTGTACAGATTCCCACCCATGAGGCTACGTGCCAAAAAAAAAAAAAGTGCTTGGATAGCAGCTGTGAGAAGAAAGAATGCTGATGGCTAGCCGTGGGTGTCAGTATACATAAGCTTGCATTCATTTAGGTTTTATTTGGTCATTCGGTGTTTTGTATTAAAGACTCGTTTCAAAATATCTCGCCCAGCAACACAGGTGCAGTGCACGTCAATGATGTGGCCAATACAAACCATGCCGTCGTCACGTTAACCACCACATGTCATAACAGGTAGCGCATAGTAAAGGACACGGACGAAGTGAAGACTCTTCGCTTCGTCCGTGTCCTTAACCGCACGCTACCTGTTGCGACATGCATATCTACCAACAAGACCACTCGTGTTGTTCACGTAAACGCCAGACTTCGAAGGCAGTGTGCACGCCACCCTCACCAAACCTAGTTCATCGTCAGGGGTTTCAAGTGTCTCGCATAACCTTTCTCCTTGGAAAGACCTGCCGCACTGAGCCTGGCGAAGAGTGAAGGTAGCAGAGTGCAGGTATCGCCACACATGATTGTTGTTCAGGCTACAGCTGGAAAAATCGCTCCATCCCATTTCTACAAATGGAAACGACATGTTTTCTTCCTCTATCATGTTCGTTCAATGCAGGTGCAAGTTTCCAGCAAAAGAAAAAAAAAACCAACAAAACACATAGATGTGAACCACTGAGCCCTGCCTTGCAAACGTCAGTTCATGAATCTGTTTTTAAAACAAAAGTGCCAGCAAATTTTCCTGTTTATGCTACAGCTGGCACTCGCTTTTCTGCAAACGGTCTATTTCTTTGGCTGTTTTTCCTTGTAATGCTCAAAAGCCCTCTACTTCTCAGCTACACTTGGGCGTTAAGTGTTCTTGTTCGCAGGGTGAGGGGGTGAGCAGCGAACTTTACTTTTGCTACCTGGGCAAGTATGCTATGTGTTACCAGGCACAGCTATAGGTGGCATGAGCTGCTACCCACACCGAAAAGGTTGTCTTATTCGTCCATTCATCCCTGCGAGTTGGGGCCCGCAACCCGAGTTTCAGGTCAGGCGGCGTTGTTTGGATCATTGTGTGGCTGCCATTCGTGTCGCAAGTCAGTTCCCGTGCCCAGGTCTCTTGAATGGTTTGCTAAACATAGGCTTTAGACAGATGAAAGGAAGAACGCACACAATTCTATGTCTGTTCTTCCTTCCATCTGTGTTGCTCAGTGTCAAGGAACTATGTTTTTTATTAAACCACTCCACCTTCCTTGAGAACAAGTTCCATAAAAAAACTCGGTATGGCTTTTGTGTGTATCGTGTTTGACTGTTGTAGCACTTGTATGATCAGATAGGCAGGCATGCTTGTGGTTGCTAGTCGGGAAAGACCGTCATAACTTTGATCACCACAGAGCTCGGAGGGAGGGGGGGGGGGGGGGGTTCATTTTCTGTTTTAGCCATTTCTAGCAGACATTGTGGCTTTTATTACACCTTTTTGAGCAAGCAGCTGCATCTTTTATTACAGGCTGGTGTCAGGTGACAGTAATTTGTTCTAGAAATGGCAAGCATATTAGGCAGCTGATAGAACTTGCCAGTTTGTGGGGCATGTTTTCGTTAACTGCAGTGTATGTGTGTGTGCATGTGCACGTCCGCACTGCACGTGAATTTTTTACACAATGCAGATTTCTTATAAAAATTGTTATGCATGTAAGGCATCTATCATCTTTGCACATAAGCTCTATACATTGAGGCAGAAATATTTTATTGCTGCAAATTTACATTGGAAAGGCTAACATAGCCTTGTAAAGCTTGTTCACTTAATAATTACAAACTTGAAGGGCAGTTGTTCATATGAAAAAGTTGTAGGGCATCACAATGATATGACATACCCATTTATTAGAAATTTTGAAAAATGCATGCAACTTGAGACTCGCCATTAAATTTGAAGCCCCGAAACTAGGAGATATCAAAATCGAGCACACAGGAAAGGTGGTCGCTGTAGTTGGTGAGACTGAAACTTCCCATGATAAAGGGATGTAATTTTAGTGAAGGTGTTTCTTGGCTCAGGTGTTCGGGAAAAAAAAAAGCATATCTGAAATGCACAGCTGGACTGCTTATCATTTGTGTCTGGTGTGAGATTCTTGTCTGTTCCTTCTGTAAACTATAAATAGATCCAAAGTATTCTTTTGCATGTTGCACTGTATGCAAGAAATGCAACGGTTTGTGGTGATCTCGACACTCGAGGGCATGGAGATCCCTATAAACTGTTATTACTATGTGCTGATGTGATAGCATTGTCAACTGCAGTGTAGTTGTTGCAGGTAGCTATGTCAGGGAACTGTGTTTTGTTCTTGAAGAATGCTTTTCTCTCTCTCGCTCTCTCTCCATATGTCCTGACAAGTGCATTTTACAGTGCACGTGGTAATGTTCACAATCTGATAGACTGAACAGCCAAATTGGAGGTTTTCAAGAGAAACTGCAATTCTGTAAAGCCCACGAGACATTTCAGCCGTGGCATACGGCTGGCACGGCCGATTACTGAATTGCAAGTGGGTGTTTATGTGGTGGTCGACAACACATGCATATAGCAAACTTTTATAACATGCCTATCATCTCTCCTCCGTCTCTCTCATAATGCCTCATAATGCAACAGTAACACTTTTATTTGGGCTAGTTCGTACATTATTGACACAAACACTGTAGCACGGCTGTCCTGTGTTCCTTCTTTTCTTTGTCTTTTTTTCTGCGCTATGGTGTTGGTCTCATAATGCAGCTTGGTTAAGTGATTAATCTGTTGTGGAGTTTGACCCACTGTAGTAGCTTAGCTACTCAAGTGTTGCACAGCTGACCTCAAGGACGCAGTGTTCGATTCTCGGCCATGTGGCCGCATTTTGATGGGGGCCAAGCGCAAGACCGCCCGCATACATAGATTTAGGTGCACATTGAATCATAACTCCAGCAATTTTTTTCATTTTGTCATGTTAGCGCCAATTCTAGGCTTCCAAGACGCTGCTGCCATGCAGTTGGTGGTAGAAATTCTCAGTGAATTTGAAAATGTCGTAAATAAACAAAACAGTGCTAAACTGAAACTCTGCTGTGCAGTATGTCCTTCACGTGACTTAATAGCATGTATGCTGGCAAGTTCAGTGCTTGCACCAGCAGTGCGGGATCACTTGCTTCCAATCTTTTCACCGTTCACTCTGAAAGGTAAATTCTAATGACACGAACAGACATCGTGCTCCTGATGCTCTTTGCATACATAGGTAGACACTGCACACATTTTCTTACTTTTTAGCGTGTTGAATGCATTGCTTTTGAGAATAGTGTTCGTTGAACCATGCGGTATGGTCACTTATTACTTGGACCCTTCCGTACGGCGTCACGGCAACAGAGTTGTTCCTGAAACTCTTATCGAAATTTATTAGTGAGCGTCTTGATGCATCATCCTTGGTGAAGTTGTTGAACTTAGGAACTGTTATTCTTGTTAGCCCAGCCGCATTCAATTGAGGCAGTGTGGGAGATTCTTTGGCTGTTGGCGTTCTTACTTAATGTGTTTGCAGTGCCGTGTGGCTGTGCCATTTATTTTTGTGCCACTAGTCAACAAGGTGCACGTCACACTGTGCCTTGTATCATGCGCTGTGCAACATTTGTTGCACCCTCTCCAAATCTTCCAACTTCACATTGCTTTGCAGATAAAGTATACTCTGCTGGATGAACGGGACATAACACTGGTCCATGAATACTCATTCGAGGTAAGCCTTGAACAGACATCTTGGGCTGCGTCTGTTTCTGTGTTCTAAGCCCTCTTTATTGCACGTTACTCATACCAACGTTACACAGTGTGCAATGGAAGGCTCAGTATTGCAAGCACACAGTCTATAACACAATAGAATCGATCCTCTGCTGTACCAATCCCTAAGCATAGTTGCCTGTAAAGTGACATTCATCATAGCACACATGCTTGTTAGTTCACTTGTATGTGTTCCCACAGGGAGCAGAGTTGCATGTAACTTTTTCTCGCACCATTACTCACTAGACATCACGTACGAAATGACATATGTTCCACTGTGCCACTGAGAAGCCAGCTACGGATGCAACTGTGTGGCATGGCATCCATGTTTCTATATGGCCTCCAGTGTATTACACACACCTGGAATTGGAGGTCGATTTCAGGTGCCATTATACCAATGTGCAGGCGTTATTAATAGAGCGCAAAGTTCAGTCAATTTGGCTCCTGTGCTTACGAGGAGTACTTTACTACATAGCTTTAGAACGAAATGCAGGCCTATGGCCAACCCTCACGTGTAAGCGCATAGACAAAAACGCATTTGGGTGCTGTATAAATTGCACATATCTCTCCACCCTATGTCATTTCAGGAAATGATGCACTGGTAGCTCTGGCTGCTGTGATCAGCTTTCTAGATGAAACAAAATTTCTTTAAAATAAGCTTTAGGTACAACAGTATATGCTGCATTTACAGAGCTAGCAAAATTGTATTACCATATGGCTGGCACATAAATAGGCCGGGTTATTTTTATGCCAGTAAGCCTAACATCACCCACAGTGCGAAATCTTGCTCACTGCGAGAGCTCACAGAGACTGCTAGCAGTTATGATTGACAATATGCCACCTGATGATGTTTTGCACAACCTTCAACAAGGCTAGATAGCTAACTAGCCATGACACTGAATTTTTGGCTTGAATTCTTAATCGATAACTTGGCCATTTCACTTTTTTCAGAATATATTCACTTGGAGTTGAGGTGCTGGGCTTCAGTGGGAGCCTTTTAGGAAAAACAAACATGAGGCCAATCCATTTTGTTAGCGACTAATAGCTTGGTGTCACTGAAACTAAGAGGGATGAAAGGCCAGGTTATGATCCATTTGTGTTCACTTATATATTCAATTCTTTTCCACTGTTATTTTTTTTTCTAACAACTGTATAGTTTGATAAATTGATGTTTTTCCTGATTCTGTGGCAATTTTTGAGTGTGTGTATGTGTACAATATATTATGTATTGAATTGTACTGTATGCCCCCCTCACTCTGCTTTTTCTTGGGGTTGTGAGGTATTATTAATAAATAATAAAATAAAATAATTATTCTATCTTGGTCCCTTCCATCAGCTGCCCAAACTTTAAAAGTGATAGTGTTTAAGAGCTTCAAAACTGATGGAAAAGTTTTACTGTGTGGACAGATTTTCCTTTTGCATCTTCACGCACTGACAAGTTGGCAAAACATTTTAAAAGGAAAAGTGGGCATTGTTGTGCCTGCAAAAGGAAATTTTAGTTTGGCTGTGGTTTAAAGTGTCCGAACAAAGGGACCATGGTTTCTGTAACCTTGTGCCGTTTCCTTCCAAGGCAAGCTGTCCCGTTTCTGTAAAATAAGTGTGTGCATGGTCATATTTGGTGGGTGCAACTTAATGGGTACTTGCATTGATGGCATGCTTCTATATGTGTGGATTGAACCCTGCACTGTTTGTCATGGCGAATTCGGGTGCTGAACACAGTCCTCCGACTATTGCTGTAAGGCAGACTTTAGACCAGAGCTTAGAAAGCATGCACCGCACGAACCGTAGGGTCAGTTCAGTGCAGTGAGGTGGGAGGAAGTTCGGACAGTGTGAAAATTCACTCATTGAAGCACTGCCACTTCACGTAACGTCATAGCATCACCATTGCAGAAAGCACGAATGAAAAATGGCGGGCTTTGAAAGCAACCATTGTGTACAGTCTTGCAAGACACAACCACTGTGTTGTCTTGCGAGACATGGCACTGCATTGAAAGACTGTTGACTGTCACTGCTTGCCTCGCGACCGACAACTGGTCAGAACATGTGAACAGACCTTTGTGCATTTGGAAAGACCCTGAATTAGTGGTGGAATTAAGCACCCTTTTTCGGTTTGAGCAGATTTGTGTTTTTAAATCGAGTTTGAAAATCATGGCAACCGTAATGTGGCATTGTCTGGTGGTCAAGCCCTGGTACTGTGGTTTGGAGTCTTTAAATTGATAGACCTCGCCTGCTGCTGTTCGTACGACCGTAACTCAGCCTTAAAATTACAGTAGGTATATAAACATTCATTTCTGCCATATTGTTTGCTTTCTACGCTGTAAAAGGAGTCGACACTGAGAAGCTGCGCAACATCTCTTGTGCGGCGCGCATGTGTTTCGTCGCTGCGAAACCTGGCGCAAACAGACCTGACGGCTGTTGGCCACTGTTTTCAGCATGTGTTACGTATAAGACTCCATAGGCAAAAAACTTTGATGAAAGAAATAATGTTTCACGGCATTTTCCCTGTTTTCATTGCACAGTTAGACACTGACCAGTAAGCTTTCTGCTGCTTTAAAGAAACAGGTACCTCGAAAAATTTATCAGTTCTTTTTGATAACTGAAGGTGCTGCTTCATCACGGATGCAAGGAGCATGAGGCTAATTGTAAAACTGCCTTAAATAGCCCAAGCCAGTAGGAAACAAGAGTGCACTGACAGGAACTTTATAGTGCGTTGAGGACCCTGATAGGGAACACATAAGATTGGCAACTACTCTGACACAATCAGTGGGAGCACTCCTGGGCAAGGCAAGTCGGATTTCGGATATCTGAAAGAACCGGTTGAATGTAATTGTAGCACCCGTTTTTTACCGCCTGTACAAACTGACAGCCTCTGGGATGCTTTTTTAAAAAAGTGACCATCCAAGGATGGCGGTATCCTGAATCGCCAATGAGACCTCCCTTTCACTCTTGGGATGATGTCGTGTCTAAGGTATAAGAAAATTGCATTTATCGCTAGAACACTAGCGTCAGCTACTATCTCTGTTGAAAGGAAATGCCATGTCCTATGCATTTCGGATGCATCTGTGGTTGTTGGTGCCAGTATTTTGGCCTCTCTGCTTCATGTTTGCATTACCACAAGGACAAACACTCCATTGCACTTAATGCATGCTGGCACTTCTGCTCTTGGAGACTTGAGTAGGCTGTCTCTGCAGGCCACTTCGTCAGCGTGCCGATAACTTTCAGCTGCTCAGCGCAGCATTTGTATGTCCTGGCCAGCTCATCATCTCTGTTCTATTTTTTTTTTCTAGGCCCGTGTGGAGGTGGACAAAGATGGCAATGGTGCGCAGATATTTGCATACGCCTACGAGATGAACCAGGGAAAGAGCACCGGGCAGTACCTGCACCAGTTGCTTTGGTAAAAATCTCTGTTCGTCCTTGCTGTTTCTCCTTCAGTGCCACACTTGCACTGGTTGGGACAAATTCTTCACTCGTAGTGTCCCTCTTTAGAAGACAGTTGATGCTCACAGACTTGCCAAATATGGAATAGAGATGGCCGGTAAACGTGGAATAAAGTCAAGAAAAGGAATCTTACTGAAAAGTCAGATTCTGAAACGCCGTTAGTACAAGGTCAGATGAAAAGTAATTGCCTGAAACCATTATTGTTTGCTGGCATGCACAAGACAAACTACCAGGGTTGCTTTTGTTGACCTCGCAATAAGTCTGCATCTGAGGTGAGTTAACAAGCCAACATATACACCAATATCGTCTGTACTCTTGGACTGTTTGTCTTAGCAATGAAGGGAAGGTTGTGGGAAGTTAGGCGAGTTAGTAGCTGTGGGTCTATTGCAAAAGCTTTTTTTTCTTCTATTTTCCTAGTGTGAAATGCAAGTCATGCAGTGTATCAGTGCATTTTCTTTTTGCTGCTCTATTTTTTGTATGGTGGTTTACCAGAAAAGAACTTCATGCTGAAAAATAACATTGAGCTACATGTCAAAGGATGGAGACAAAAATTACTTTTAATCTTTTTTTCTTTCTCTTTTTGTTCTTGTAAAGGTAACAGTTCAAAATTAGCATGACGATGAAAAACAAGACAGGGTTCTTTTGTGGTTCCTCATGCTAGTTTTGCGCTGTTATCTTTAATCTGAAATACCACCTAGTTCAGTCAGCCACTTCAAGGTTTTTGCCTTGGTTTGCCTGTGCCACTCTTGTGTTACTACTTCTAAAGTACTGTACAGGGGAATGACAGGATGCCAGCGCCAGTACTTCTGTTCAACTGTGGCTAACCAATATTACATTTTAACTATGTCTACCAATATTACAAATCTCTGAAACATTCAGTGGGCCTTGAGGGAGGTGAAAAGCAGTGGACACCAAGTGGGGTCACTGGAAAGAAAAAAAAACAAAAATTCCCATGTATTTATGTGCATATTTAAGAACCCTAGATGGTCAGTATGATTCCAGGATAACGGATTTCTAGAAGTGTTCATCATGCAGTGGATCAATAGCATGCTCGCGATTGTGTACTGAAGGCTGTTATTCCTTGTGCACCCTTCAGTAACATTGCCATAGTGCTTCCTCTCCATATTGATTGATGGCACTTAATGGTAGAACTTAGCATTTAGCTCAAGGTGGCAGCACTCGGATGCTTCCATGAAACAGTTAACACAAGTTAGAGGATATATAAGGCACAAAATAAGTGGTCTTGCTTGTTTTTTACTTTATTATGTAGGCTGATGTGGAACCTTTTGCATTATCTGTGTGTGTGGACTCTCCTTCCTTCACTGGAAGTTGATGCTGACGTGTGTGTTGTTTTGGCTTTTCTGAGCACCTTTAGCGTAGTGCAGGAGGGGAGTGGGCAGGCACATCCATACGAAGTCAGCACAGAGGGAAGCCAAGGAAAGTGTAGGGGTTGTTTTTTGGAGTTGAAACAAGGGGAAGCGGACGAAAAAAAAAACAACTTGCCACAGTGTCAACTGAACCCGTAACCTTCGCGTTGCACTCAAATGAAATGCTTCCTTTGTTTTCTGTCAACGGTTGCTGTGGTAGTGTCACTGGTGTCGTTTAACGAGGAACGAGGCATGACTTGTGGTGTGTTTGTGGGCAGGGAGCGGCACTTTGGTGGAGTAGCTCCCGGGTTCCGAGTGGTGCACCTGAATGGGGTCACAATGGACAACCGGCTGGAAAACCTGGCACTGGAGCGAATATGCCTACCCTCGGCGCCTCACCTGGCCGACGTGCACATGCCAGCAGCACCCTCAATGCCCGTGGCGGAGTCGCAGCCCAACAAGCAGCGTGAGCAGTCCCTCTACTGGGCGGCCATCCAGCAACTGCCGCCAGAGCACCTTGTTGAAGAGGTACGACTCCTCACTCCGGTCTTGGTTGCCTCCAGCCGGGGCACGCACAGAACCCACCGTGCTAGCCTAGTGGCAAGTTGTCAGCTTGCAAGACTCCGCCTGGCAGGATCAAATTCTGGCCGTGATGGCCGCATCATGATTGGGGGTGAAATGTAGGAAAACTCCCGTGTACTTAGATTTAGGTGCACGTTAAAGAACCTAGTCGGTCGCTCTGGAACCATCCACTGTGGGGCGTACCTCATAATCATATCCTGGTTTTGGCACGTAAAACCCCATCAATAATTAGAGCATATACTGGGCTGCACCGGTAGACTCGTTTGGCAGGGTAGGTTTTGTGCATTGCTTGTTGCCTTGAAGCGAGGATCAGCATTGGTTGATTCATCATCCATGAAGGATGACGAAGACCACAGAATTGGGCGCAGATGAAAAGGCCACCTGTCACGGACAGTCAAAGTACAGTAGAAGCTCGTTAATTCGAACTCGAAGGGGACCATAAAAAAGTGACTGAAGTGGAGTTCAAATTAGCGAGTGGGCACTGGAATCAAGGACATGGTTCCACACTGCGGGCAGAACCTAAAGAAGCCACCTCTCAACTCATTGCAAACTAGCCACTACTACAAAATTAAGTTCATGGAGCTTGAACAGCAAAAGAAATTAATTGATCAGTCAGTTATACATCATAAACAAGCACTGATGTGCATTCATGTGAGCAGTGAGCCTTAATGTCGAAATATATGGCACTATTTATGCTCTAAAACACGTTTCTTTACACGGCAGAGTTAACACTATCAAAATTAAAAGTATGTAGGAATATGCATTGGTAATATGGTTTGGTTTGGTTTTGTGACACATTGTAATCACTTCGGACAGACTTCTGTGAGGCAGCGATGCACATTAAGCGAATGATTTTTCGGACCTGGGGACCAAAAAATGGTTTGAAAAATTTGTTCGCCCAAAAGTATCCAATTTAGGCTCAGAGCCAATTAAGGGGGACCCCATTGATTTTTTTTATCTATGATCAGATTCTGATCAAACTTTCATCACTTATGTACTTTAGCATGCCAATTTGAAGTATGCACATGGTTTTCATTTGTAATGACTGTGTTCAGACAACTAAAAATATTCATCTTCCCAACTAGCCTAAGTGGAGACTAGTTGGGAGGAGCACTTGTTTAAAAATTCTGTATATTATAAGTAAAAATAGGTCATCAAAATGATCTAGTATGATCGGAGAGTGCCATGCTACAAGAATGGTAGTTTTAGACAAACTTTAGCCCAAGTTACAGTGTGTCAAACTTTTGTATGTAAAAACTGAGATTGGTATCTAAGACAAATAATCAGTTGTTAAAAATTTATTCAATGCTATATGGTCATATTTCAGGCCTGTTGCTATCTACTATTGCCCATCTTTCTGACAAAAAAAAAAAAGATTTATTGCACTTTGACTAGCAGAACCAGAGATATGGCCACTCCCAGATCACAGATGGTCAAAAATGCCGTTTTGAGAAAACAAGGAAAAACATTTCACAAAATATTCATGAGTTTATTTCAAAGAATAACACACCAAAATGATAATTGAAGTCAGTTCAGGAGTCTGTTACAATGAAAATACATCTCGTGCTACAACTTGCTCAGTAGTTACAGGAAGGCTGGTATCATACCTCCCTCCGCCTTTGTTACACTTTTCGCGCAAAAAAACAAAGCCAGTTTCATGGCTGTGCCATGGTTATGGTCGCCTGTGGCCGTTTTGAGCATGTCTTGCATTGAACCGAGGAGCAGATTCACTTTGTTGATATCGACGATCAAGCATGATGCTGCAGGTTGCATGGCCGAGGCTAATGTCGCAGTGTTTAGATCAGCGAAAACGGCGGTCTTCCGTGCTGTTGGGGGCTTTGAATCGAGCCGATCAAGTGTCGCTATCTCGCGGGTCCTTTCCTAAAGGGATTGTCCGGTGATATTGTAAACATAGCGAACTGTCAGGCGTATCGTGTATTTGTGCGTGTGGGGAACACAGGGGTGATTGTTCTGAGCGAACTGGAGCTTTCGATAGTTTTATTCAGCTTTTTATTTGTATGGCGTACGAAACTCCAACAGAGTGCCCGATGAGCGAAAGCTGTTGCAGCATGATGTCGCACGGAACTGCGCAGGGGACTCTCGAAGCTGTCTGTCCTGTACTTCGTTGCACAGTTCGCTGGGCGCTGCTGATTGCTCGCGCCTATGCCTCGTTGATTAAACAAATGTGAATAATGGTCCCTTTATTATCATTATTATTCCAACAACTGCGAATCACGCATGAGGTTATTGCGCTTTGAGATCAGTGCGTTTTGCCTTCAATGCGCTGTTCTGACAGGGCTTTGCTTTTGGCGTTTCATGAGTTTTTTTTTTCCTCACTGCACGCTTTTATTGTTGTTTGGGGCCGTATGTAATAACAAAACAGAGCTGTGATAGCTATCTGGCGCCGTCAAGTAGAGACATCACTGGTTCCGACGATGAAGAGTATGAATCTCCGCTTGCGTTAAACCCGCCAGCAAGCCTGCCAGTCAAACGAAGTGACGAGAACGGGGGAGCGTAAGCGTTTCCTCAAACAAATTGGTGCGAATAACAGCGATACGGTTGTTTCAGATGAGCATGTTCTAAGAAACCGGGCTACGCGCATAGAAACAAGCACGCCACTGCGGCGGAACCTTTCCATGCGTTTTCACATTTCACAGTGAGAGGCATTCGTTGGCGTCGATTTTGCATTTGTTGTGCCTAGCTGCATTTGTTGTGCCTACTTGAGGTCGCAATCACCAGTTGCACCTAAACAACGCGTCTTTGAAGACGTCTGTAGAACTAGCTGGTGCTACCCAGAGAAATCTCCGCACCTGCGCTCACCTCCAGATCAGGCCCGTAGCCGGGGAGGAGGGGGGGTGGGCTAGGGGCCCGGGCCTTTTCTAAAATTTTGGTTTGGGGTGGTGTTAATAACGTGGTGTAATGTAATAACGTGGTGTAACATAACGTTTCAGCCTATTAATAACGTAGCATTGAAAAAGTCACTTAGTGTACATACTGCGATTTTTGCCAAAAATAAATAATGAAAATAGATGTGTTTTTCTCAAATAGTCTAGGTCTTCAGCAAGTGGGCCCTACCCGAAAAAAAATTCCTGGCTACAGGCCTGCTTCAGATACATCGTCTTTTCTCTCCACCACATGCTTCAGGCAGAGAAATGCTTAGAGCACAGCAAAATCAAGAGATCTGACGCTTTAATTACAGCGTAACCAAGGAAGACAGCACACCTCTGTGTGTAGTTCACGTTATTCGTGCTGTCCTTCCACTAATTGCTACATCAAAACTTTACGAGAGGATGCGATCTACTCCCAGCACACGCACGTGAAATGCACCAAGCATCGAGTGTTCGGAAACCAGTTGACGTGACGAACGGCGGCAACCCACTCGGCCTGTGGGCTCTCGTTGCAGGGAAACTTGCGAAGAGTCTCCAGACTCTCCACCCTTCTACATTAACAGCTTTACAGAATCGGCCAAATTATAGAGCTAGAAAAGAAGGAAAAAGAGTGGTTCGAATTGTCCGACTCTACATACAACGCTACATGGCACGAAAGCCACGACTGCTCGGTACGGGGAGCACGGTACCATGTGACGCCATGCTCAGTATGGCCAGCGCCTTGCTTCGCTGTGCGGGATTTTCAAAAAGTGCTGACTTTGATATTTATTTTCTAATTAACTACACGATTGCCTTGGTAGTGCAAGCTGGCTACAAGTAAAATAAAGCACACACTTTCTTTTAAGAGCACTTGTTTTGGTTTGTAAAATGACCGGACAATCCCTTTAAGCAATTTCACTGCTTGTGATTACTCCACAGTCACATCTCGAGTGATCTGAATCCACGCAGTTGCCCTCCCGCGGAACCAGTGAATTGCCGTTACCCGCACCACTGCTGCTGCCGTTATCAGATGCCAGAGCGTCCGCGAGGTCGAGGGTCGCTTGCTCATCCCTTTCATGGACCCACAATGTCGTGGCGTTAGCATGCTTCTTGTTTTTCACACTTTTTTTGTTGTTGCCAAAGCGATGCACCGTAGGAAACTTCTTCCCTACGCCAGGCAGATTTACCATGTCCCCCCCCCACCTTTTTTTTTAATGACATAGGCAGCATGCATGCACAGGGTTGCTTGCTGAGAACATTAAAAAAAAGCCAGAAACACGAGCTTTTGAACGATACCCAAATGGCTGCAATAGGGCAAGCCGTTCGTGAGTTAGAGGCAGTTGAAATCGAGAGCACTTTAAGGGGGGACGTGACGTTGGAAACCAACTTTCTTATTTCTTTATGGATTTTGATGAAATTTGGTAGACTTATTAGCAATGATTCTGTGATACTACTGTATAAATTTCATGAGCTTATCTTTAAAACTTTCCGATTTACAACAATGTCCTCCTTCTGACCTTGTTCCGAGCCTCAATCGCTTAAAAAATGTGATAGAAAGCTTTTTCAAAGTGCTGTAAGCTCTATGATGAACGGTCCAGGGCGTGACATTCTTAGATTTTTTTCTTTGCTACACAATTTTTTTTAGTTGTCGTTTTTTACGAGGTGACTGCACCACAAGAGCTCAGGCTGTGAGCAATTAGTCGTATTGTTAAATGTTGTGAAGGAAAACTGGAAAAGCAAGAATGTCACGCCCTGGGCAATTCTTCTAGGAATATAGGAAAAAAAAACGGAACTGAAATAGACCTAGTAGTCATGAAGAAATCAGTGGAACAAGCAAGGCAAGGAGCAAGAAAAGTCGTTTTGAGAAAACGGCTTTCAAAGTTTTTCCATGGATTTTTATTAGAAAAGGGCACTGAATACGCAGTGTTTTGTGTCCTTTTTGGTGCACGGCTTCTTGAATGTCCTTTCTATAGTTTGGTATGCCTTGCTGGCCTCTTTTTTCCTAAAAGACACCTTTCTTTGCTGCTCTGGGAAATGCATGTTGTCCAGGCTACAGTCAAAGTGTTGCACAATACTCAGCATAAGCATGGTGGGCTCAATGACTGTACTTGAAATACTGCCTCATGGACAGATCTGCATGCCAGAAAGGCATTGGTACCAGGGTACACAAATACTGTCAGCAGCTGTCTCACTGGAAGGTCTGGACTAAGCCTTCAGACTTTTCTGATATGTTTTATGGTGCAACCCTCTATGTGAGATGTTGATTGTTGACCAGTGTAATTAGTCAGAGCTCCTAGCCCCTTTTCAATACTTTTGAGAGCCTGCACAGCTCTCCTATCTGCAAAGAAAATCTTACGATATTCATTTCGCGGCAATTACTACCGCTAGAGTTACTGTATATGTTCCTCTACATATACAGTTACTCTAACCACCCCTTCGCGAGAGCGCTGCCAGACGCGCGTACACGTCAGTATCATTTACGATGCTGACCCATATCCAGTTCCTACTCAATTAAAAGTTATTAGGAGCGCTGCTGACTCCTACAACGCCGAGAAACGGGTTCAAGGTCGTGATTTTGAACGATCGGAAACTCGTTCGCTTTTTTGCGTACCGGCGCCTGTCATTCCGTTTTCAGCGCGGTCGCACACACTTACTGGCACGTACGCGGCGACCTCGCGGAATGCGTTTGGTGATATAAAATGCGGCTCTAGGCGCGCCTGAAGGGTATCGTCCATACTTGCGGACGGCGTGGCAACGTGACGAGATTCGGGCACATCCGTGGCGCGATCGCTACATGCAGTCGGCAACGTCGGACGCCGCGCGACATGGGCAACGGTGCCACTGCCGCTCGCACATGATGCTTCGCCCGCGGATGAAATGCCACAAAGCGGCCCGTCAAAGTTGACAAAAGCAAGCATACCGGCCGCGCGCGATTGATCGGGAGCGGACGCACCATCGGCACTCGCACGCGTTACTTCCGAAACTACGCTTCGCGCGCACCGACAGCGAGCCGAAAAGTCTAAACGCGCCCATCACAACAAAAATCCGCCGCTGAAACTACGTTCCGCAAATGCCGACGATAATGGCGTGCTAAGATGTCAAGAGGCGCACAAAGCACTCGCGGAGTCCGCTGCCGAAACCGCTCCGTACGCACCGACGAACATGGCGACGCGATCGTCAAACGCGCGGCGCCACGAGCCGCGAGCGATAAGATATCAGCTTTGGGATCAGCTGCCGTTCAGTCTACACACCGCCCGATCGCCGACACTGCAAATACTATCGGGGAAGGCACGCACAGACGAACATACAGCGCAGAGAGGCGCGCCGGCGCGGTAGCAGAAGACGCGGACCGCCAAGGAGACCAATGGCGAGGCTCCGATTCGTCACGTGACGGGCGCGGCCAATTGGAGGCCTCGGCATGGCCTTGAATCTTTTGCTTTTTGTGCGCTTGCTTCTGTATGGAGGAGCTGGCTGAAGCGGCAGATTTGAAGACGGAGAATCGCACTTTCCAACGAGGGCAAAATGGCGGCGCTCGGTTGCGCCGTTGCAGAGATATTGGGACTTGAAAACTGCCGTTTTTTCACGATTTCTATCGAGTTTTTTCGCCACGTTGGCCTCTATTAACATTTTTTTTAGCACTTCTACGCGGTTTTCAGCGTTCATATTTCGGAATCAGATAAAAAAGGACTTGTAGAAACTGACTATGTGGTTTTCAAAAAATCGATTTTTTGGTCATTTTTCGCGATACGAAGGCCGCGTCCCCCCTTAAGGGAGGACTGACATGAAAGTTTTCAGTTAGTGTTTTTTTTTTTTTGCATCAAATGAAAGGCCAAGGTTTCGGTTCCTACTGTCGCCTGACATCACTGCACAGTATGTGCATAGCAGTGAGCTCCTCGTCACGTACTTCAACACAGTGCAACATGCAATGTACGGCACGCACGGTGGGTGTCGCCATGGCTCCAGAGCCATGCCAGATTTTTTAAAAATACTTGCATTTTATCTGTGCTCTTATAGGAGGCGAGATTGGAGGTAATGGGAAGGGAACTTTGACCTTTAGAATGATAAAATTGTGATGCTAGGCATTGGGAAAAGACTTCACATGCCTCCGTGAACACTGCTATATTTTCACAATTCTAAGCTCCTGCTTCATCAAATCCCTGCTGTGGCAGCTGCATTTCAGTGGAGGCAAAATGTTGAGGCCCGTCTACTGTGTGATGTCTGTGCACATTGAAGGGGCGCAGACACAAAAATTTTCATCTGCTGTTTTTTGCTACAATATGTAGCTGCGGGGGCGCTGTTAGCCACGACACAGACCGTCAGTTGCACCAACATGCAACAGATAATTATTTACGGCCTGTTTAATACTGACTAGTTTCAGTTTTGGTTTGGGAGAGCTCCAAAAATGACAAGCTGCCAGGAGCAACTGCTGCCACCTAGTGTTTGCAACGGGGTAAACAACTTTGACCACACGAGCACACATAACTGTGGTGCACTTTGGCATGACCAGCAGAACGTGCTCGTTTGCTTTCGCCTGACGCACGTCCTGAAAGTTGGTCTCGTTGCTATCATTGTCGTCAGGCGGCAGCTATTTTCTTGAGGCCTGGTATCACCGGGAGTCTACTGAGGCAGTTGCGCGAAACAGGCGATGGTGGCTATGATGTTGTCATTGCTGGCTGCACTGCTCAGAGCTTGTTTGCCATGGTGAGGTTGGGGGTCCCCTTGGGGTCACCTCTGCTATAGACCCTTTTCATCAACTGTAAAGCTAGCTTCCCTGCAATGCAGCTTGCCCTACTAATGGCGACAGCTGTCTTTCTTTAAATGTTGTCAAAGTTCAAGTTGCACATGCTGCGGCCCGTTTTTCGGGAATGTTTGTATTGGAAGGGCTGCATCGACATTTTACATGCCCTATCGCAAGCAAATTTCGCTTGCACACGCTGTTTGCCAAATTGCCAATACCGCCATTAGTAGGGCAAGCTGCATTGCAGGGAAGCTAGCTTTACAGTTTATGAAAAAGGTCTATTGTCGATGTCACAAGATGCAGCATCTAGTGCTTGGTTGCGCATGCAAACTTTAATGTTAACTTAAATTACCATCAAAGTTGTGCTCACTGTAGTGATGTGGTGGACAGTCATGGGCACGTTACCAGTAAAAAGTAACATTGTTACAGTTACAGTTACTTAGTTTCCAAAAGTAACTTGTTACAGTTATGGTTACTGTTAACAAGTAACGTAGTTACTTTTCCGTATTGTACAAGACTAAGTAATACATTGCAAACCAAATCATTTTTAGTAGAAAGACATGAAGACATGTGGTTATTCAAAATTGCCCGTGGTTTTAAAATGCCAGGTAAAAGGAACGGAAAGGGGCTCACTCGCAAGCCCTACCTGAGCATTCGTTGTGTACGCCCCATTTTGCTGTAACAACTTTTTTTTTATTGACTGTTAGGAATTTATTCACAAAATCAGTTGGAACAGTCTGGTGCCACAAAAAGACTGCTGCACGCTTGTAAATGAAATAGGAGCTCATCCTGAGATGCTACACAGAGGATAGGCCACTTCGAGACACATTGCTGCCGCCATTTTGGGAAGTGCTTTTTGAGCCGCCACTTTGAGAACTGAAGGTGTGCGAGGCATTTCAAAGCGTCTGCTTCTAGGTGGTTTCCACACGGGTTGTCATGAAGAAATTGGTGGCCATACAGGAAAAAAAAAAAGATGCTGCACCGGCTTCTAAGCTTCTAAACAAGTGTCTTTTATCACTTAGGCCGACCATACCGCTATAGTGCCGAGAATATACCAGTATGTTCTAGGCACTATAATACTGTCGGGTCGCGCACCTTTTTCTGCATCGGGGCGGGGAGAAACCCTTCGTCGTCTTTTTGTGTCACCGACCGGCGGTGTTTTGCTTGGTGTCGTAGAGAAAACGCTTCATTTGCACCCTGGAAACACGTCAGCTATTTCCGAAAAGGGGAGGGGGGGGGGGGGGCAAAAAGGTTTACGTGTTCTGCACAGGATGGCCATACAAGCAATACACCGTAAAAGTATTCCATTAGAGAGATACTAATACATTTTGCAAAGGTATCTCGATACCTAGGTACAGGTAGTCAAAATTATGTACGAGCAACATCGCGATATTCTTGTATCGAGATACTGCCCAGCTGTGGTGTTAATGATTGTTGCTGCTAGATATTTTTTTTTGAAAAAGAAAGTAACTGTAACGGTATTTCCAGTTACAGTTACTGTGTGAAAAGTAAGTGTTAAAGTTACAAGTTCCTTTAAATTAAAAGTAACTAGTTAAAGTTATAAGTTACTAAGAAAAGTAACTAGTTACCGGTAACGCGTTACTGCCCAAGACTTGTGGGTGACGTGCATGTCCATGAAAAGTGATCCCGCAGGCTATCTCAGCAGCAAAATTTTGGTGTCTGTGCCCCTTTAAAGAACCCTTGGTGGTCAAAATTTCCAGAGCGCTCTGTTACAGTGGCTTGCATAATCATATTGTGGTTTTGGGATATACAGTCCCAGAAAATATCTTTAGTCTCCGTCTCAGCATTTGGATAAAAAAATTTTTTTTTCTGCCACTTGTAATTTGTGTTCGACTAAATTGTTGTATACAGCATAGATTGTTGTATACAGATGTTAAAATTAATAGATTTGAGAAATTTATTTTTGCTGTCTTGAGACCTGAACACTGAGGCTCATGTTTCAACCTTAAGCTAATGATTATTTTTGTAAGCAACTTACACTAGAATCTGTCTCATGGAAAAAGGCAGAAGGAAACACTGGTGTGTTTGTGTATCTCCTGTCAAAAACTCGCCGTATGCTTCCAACCGCACTACTTCTCCCATGCAATCAAAATTGCACTAGGGCTTGCAATAGGGCTGTTGGCAGTGGCTATGAATACGATGTGAAGTGACCAGTATGGTGATTTGCTTGTACCAGAGGAGAGCATGTCTGCATTTTCTCTTGGCGCAGTCGGGCGACCATTGTGGGTGGGTCGCTACTGCTCTCAATCATGCACACTTCGGTACTTCTGTTGCACCTGGGATCTAGCAGCTGGAAGGCGTATTGTGTGATCTAGTTAGGTGATAAACAGAATATTCGTGCTAAATTATAGTTTTGCAGGAGCATATTAACAGGCGAGAAAGCAGTGTAGCTTTATTGGGCCATTTTTGAAGTTCCTGATCTCAAATGTGGGAACCAGGAAATTGTATTAAGTAGAAACATATAGATGAGGTTCTAGTCATTTGCACTACTAAGCAGGAGTTATGGACCTTCCACAAGCCAGTGTGATAAGTTGTGCATAAGCTGCATACATGTACATTTGTCTCTTGTGGCAGTGAGCTAGATACATAGCCAGGCCCCACTAGCAAGTTGACAAGATTTTACCGGGGCACCTTTTGCAATGATAATTGCGTCTGGTAGATGTAGTGACTAAGGCATGCAAGTTTAAAAATTTCGATATGCTACTATTGAAGCCACACTTGCTGTCTCTTGGTTTATTATGGGAAGGTTTCATTCTTTTTTTTTCCCCTTTCAGCTTGCAGATGCTGCTGTTACCAAGTATTATAATGCCAATGGCGAAGTGATTGAAGAAGATGGTAAGTGTTGTCATAACTTGTCTTGTTACTGTAGGCACAGCTTTGCCTGCCATGTTGGCTATAAGGGCCAACTCACCTACTTTATTTCATAGTGACGTTCATGCGAATGACTATGCCATTGTATCTTTCCGAGGTGATGGCAAAATCCTGTTATGAAGTCATGTACTGTAACTAAAACCAGCATGACAGACTATGTTTACCAGTTCGTATGCCTGTTCCAGTGCCCATAAAGCTCAAGAAATGCTAAGGTTGACAAATGTGGTTAGCTTGTCGTAGGCAGACTTCTTTAAGTCTGAAATACAGAAGACACACTCATTGGATGAAAAATCTGTTATGGTCCTGAAATAAGACTTTGTTCAATAGCAGGAAAGGGCTGTAGTCATGTTCCCTTGCACTTCCCTGTGCTGGGAAGAAGTGGTCGATGCATTGCTTACGTTGGACCAAGTCAGCGTGTATTTCTGGCAGTTTATGACAATACAAGGACAGTAAATGCTCGAGTCGGATCCGCACGTGATGGCTCCGAAGTAGACTGCACATATTCCGAGTCACTCTTTGACAGTTGGAGAACTTGTGCAGCTATTTCATAATCATCCAGTTCAGTGCGTGATGACATGGTGCCACGGTGCTGACAATATCTTCAAATGTAATGGTGGCAGGAAGCAACACATTGCAGCCTCGAGGTCATCAAAAATGTCCGCATTTCAGCTTGTGATTGGTGCAGTTCAGGCTCTTTTGTTGCAGAGTCGGTCTCATTAGCATTTAGCAAAGTAAATCCAGTGTGACGGAAGCCGTTGGCAGTTCCTGATTACGTCTGATCGCACTGTCTTTAAGCCGTGGGCGGGTATACCACATTGTCAGCGCTGTGTACTTGCCTCATTTTCGTTGGCGTGGACTGTGAGGCCACTGTTCCTACCACTACGTGTGGCCTGTCGCTTAAGGGGGGACCCTGCGCTTTGAACTTTTTTCAAAACTCCTTGACCGATTTTGGTGAAACTTGCTGAGTTAATGTATATTTGTGTGCTGATTTCAAATATGCAATTATTTTCCTAATACAATATGTAGTTCTTACACTATCAGACATTTCATCTGTCCCTTTGGGAGGAAGATGTTTTCCTAAACTGAGTGAGTTACAGGGTAAATCAGCATATCATAATGATTTGGAATGAAAACTGTATGTAGTAAAACAAGAATGGAAGTCCTAAACCCATTTGGTCAAAAGTTATGGCATGTCAAACATTCAAGAGTGAAACTCCAGCTGGACGTTAATACGTCAATGTTATTTTTGTAAAATTTTCTTCAGAATAAATCTGTGCAATTTAGTCTCACTTCACTCTATACTAGTTTATCATCCCGGCAAAAAAAAATTTTAGCAGTAGCACATTTAGAACCCAAGATATTACTCCTCCAAAACTGCAAAAGCACCAAAATAGCAATAATGAGAAAACGAGAAAAAACGGTTGACAAGGTGTTTACTGACACAAACTTTACGCGAAGCTTGCCAGTGCTATTCAGAATACTCCAGGTGCATTATCCGGATGCACAGAGTCCTTGTGTTTTTTTTTGCAACTGCTTTTCTGGGTTGCACTTCTGAGAACTTTCCATGCGATGTGAGCTCCATGTCTATGCGATGTCGCCGCAGTTGTCGCACAACGCTGAGAGTTTCACCGCGAGACCGTACTCGCGATCGCCACGTACAAGCTTTACTGCACCTCTGCACCAGTAGTAACGCAGAGACTCGGAGAGATCGATGACAGCATCGAGGTCGACGATGGTGTACGGCGCTGCAGCTTCCGTAGTCGCTGTTTCCGCGGCACTTAGTCGGCTGAAGTTGTCGATCTTCCGCGTGATCGCCGGCGTCGATGCAAGCCACTCAATCGTAGCTTTCTCGCCGGCACGCATCACCCGTGCCATGTCCTCTGTCACGAGCGCCGAATTTACCCTCATGCGACCAGTGTGAGGAAATGAAACGGTCTCGTGCTCCACTAAGCGGGCGGACCGTTTTCAGCCACGGCGTTGTTTGGCGGTGCTTCGTGAGCGGCTGCCGTTTGCGTAGCGATGCGGCGCGATGTCACGTTATCGCCGCGCGCTTATCTCTTTCTTCGTTTCCGCCCGAACTGATTCAGCGTGTGGTGCTTCGACGCCCCGCCAGGCATGACGAACTTCGCGAGCGATAAGCACGAAGAGAACACGACGAAAGTGCAATGAAACGACCTCTGCAAAATGGCGGCTTGGCCAGGTGCGGCTCCGAGTCTCACTCAATATGGCGGCGCGGAAATCCGGCACTTAGACCAACCAGAGCGCGCCGTTCGGATCACGTGCTATGGACTGACTAATAGCAACGCGTGTTGGGCCCCATGTTTGCGAGCCTTTTTCTTGCTCGCGGAGTGTGCACAGGGTGGCTAAGCGAATAAAAAATGACGCCAGAAACGCGGGCTTTCCAACGACACCAAAATGGCGGCGGCCGAGTGCGTAGTTTTCGAGCTACGGGCGGTCAAAATCGAGGAAATTTGTCCCAATTTTGAGAGGCAAGGTTCGCGGAATCGCATATTTACAGCACAATAACGCAAGAAATATGCACTTTTGTGGATCCAAAATTTGGAGATAGGTGCGGAAACATGTCGGGAAGGCAAAAATGAAGAGACTGAAAATGCGATTTTTTGGCCAATTTTCGGTCTCTAAGAGCCGGGTCCCCCCTTAATGTCACGAGAAAGATGTCAACAAACACTGAAGATGGAATGTGAAAACACCAGCAGCGATCACAGACCCAACACGACCAACCGTACTCGTGATTGCAAACTACACACAGGGTGCCAGAACAGGATGCGGCAATCACAATGACTGTGCGACTTGCCTCCAAAATTAGTGTATCACGACTGAAAGTAGGCCCCAGAGATTTGTGTGCGATCTCAGACTTTTCAAGGCGCCAGGGGATATTACGGCGGCCCATTCAGTGTGCTCAGCAGCTACAAAAGGAGTCTGAATTATCAAATTTAGAGCTAGGAACTGTCCGAAATATTGGTCGTCGTAACACGCCAAGTCTGTGGGGACATTGGCAGTACCGCACGGCTGTCCAATTTACTAAGCGTGTCCACATTGTAGGTCGGCGACTATATGTTTTACACTCCATACAGGGTCATTCCACGCCAAACGTCCCAAACATTGCGCTCGACCCTCTTCAATTGTATTGTAAAATATTGTGGACGTTCATATTGGTGCACTATTTGCCCTCTGAAAGTATTTTTAGGAAAAAAAAAATTTTTTTTTGTCTATTAAAGTGATTTGGATTTTGGTGTAGTGGGTGAAACCTAGGTTGCGAAAAAATACTCTAAAAAATACAGTACTTCACGGAACACCTTAAATATCTGCTGTGTGCTTGAAAAGGAATGGCACTATCTTATTATCACCCATTGACGACCACTACTATGTCTCACGATGTGCTTTGTGGTGAAGCAATGCTGCAATTCTGCACCCATTTTGATTTTTTTAAAATTCTACGACTATTGCATATGCAATAGGACTATATCATATGGCTGGATAGTTGGCAGTAAGCGTGTCAAAAAAGTATTGAAAGGGTCAGTGACAGAGTAGTTTCGAAGTGGAGGGGTTGCAAACATTGAAAAATGTGTGAAATGCCCCATGTTCAGGCACATGTAGAGTGGTGATGCAGTCGAACTAAAACTGCACGCTTGGTCTCATTTGGAAGAGTAAGCAAAGGAGATTTATTTGTGAAAGTTTAAGCGGAGTGATTTTTGTTTTAAGCGAGAAACAAAAATTTATGGTGAGCGTTCGCGGTGTGCCTGGGTGCAGGCCCGTAAGTCCGCTTCACTGCGTCGCCACACTTCCTTGGGGCAACGGAAATACGCGGCGCCCACGCAGGTGGCAAGATCGTGTGCTGCTGTGAGTTTTCACGTTGCTGAAAACTTGCAAACAGTGTATATGGCTGGCACAAGGTTTCGGAAGGGCACTAAAGGCTGCCAGTTAGTCGGAGCGGAGCACTATTTCATTGCCACGGCACTACATGCGCACGTACGACAGACGCAGCACTTGGGTTGTGGGCCCGGTTTTCGATCTCTGTGGAGGTTGCAGTTCTTACTTCCGTTGCCGACGTGTGGTCTTCGCCACGTGAAATGCCTGTGTTGCTGAGTAGGAGGTGAGCCCGGCATTAACAGTGGTCAGTGATGATGGCACGAAATTGTGAAACGTGTGCGTACCTTTGAGGGAGATTGTAGACTCAAACCTTGCTGAGAGCTCAACTTTCTTTTTTTCAATCCTAATCTCTGGCAATCGGAGCACTAATATATCTTTGATATTTTTTTTTCTCACCAGGTAAAAAGCTCATGGGGTGTAAGGATATGTCCTTTGTAGGGTCCCTGGCTGCCAGCCGCTTCACGGTGCCACCAACCCTATTGCAAGCGCTCTTATCATGAGAGGTTGCAAAAAGGTTCCACTCTGCAGCTAAACTAAAGTTCTTTTCATGGTAGCACAAGTTTACAAAATTTTTCTTGTTTTTGAACTGCAACGATGCACTGTCGGAAAAGTAGTGAACGTTTTTGACATCAGGAAGGTCATGTTTTAGGACTTTGAGTACTTCATCTTGAATGGTAGCCACTGCAGCTGTAGTGTGTTCGAGACAGTCCGAAATCACAACAAATGATTTTGCCCAAAGGGACCCTTGCAGCGATGGTATGCGACGAAGGGACGTAATGTCTTGCGTGTTTACCCAGTGGTCTGATTGGCGAGCATCTTGCACAAGGAAACCATAATTATCTGCAAAGTCCAAAATAAGAATCAACTCGTCGCCCTTGAGATTCGTTTTCAGCTCTCTTAAATATTCTGCTTGCTGCTTGCTGCTTGCTCAAGAAGTGGTGCAGCTTTAGCTCCTTGTAGCATGTCTGCAAGCTTCTCAGAAAATTCGGCTGGAGTTAATATAATAGTTTCGAGCCTGCAGCGGACACCACTGATCCACTGGACATGAAGGTAGTCAATTTAATCGGTATCGAGAGATGATGCATTGCCCAACATGCTTCTGAGGGTGTCGCTACTTGGGCACACAAGACAGCAGCCGCACATGCAGTCTTCATTTTCTGTTCTAACAATTCTACTGTTGTAGGCACTTTTATTATATTTTAACCGAACCACCTCTCGTTTTCCCTGACACTTCGTCGGCGGCACTGCGGAAAGCTGGAGAATGCTTGTCGAAACGGGATAACTCACAGCAGCACACGATCTTGCCACCCGTGTGGGCGCCACATGCCGTATTTACTCGCGTAATTTGCGCACTTTTTTCGCGATTTTAGAGTTCCGAAAAGGGGGTGCGCAAATTACGCGGATATTTCACGAACATGTTTGAAATAACGTGCAATATAAAGCAACTAGCGCGGTAACTCTTTTGGATACGATCTCACGTAATACTGCAAAACGCTGGGGTAAGAGAATACAGCTGCTCCAGGGACACTTTTCGCAGTCTCTTCACGTTGAGAGCCAGTGCTATCTCGGCAGCCATGCGATAGCTCGGCAGCAGAGCCACACTCCCCCCCCCCGCCTCGCGTTTTTTCATGCTCGTTAAAGATGGGCGGGGCCTTTCCTCCCCGCATCCGGGTGATGTTATCACATCCACCCTCTGAGCGACGGAGATAGGCCGGGCTCGTTTGATCTCTGCTTCAGCCATTTTCGTCACCCCCACTCGCATGCCTTTATTCTAGTGACTGTACTTTGGGCTTTGGGGCCTCCGGAGAAAAGAATTGGGAAAAAGGGGCATCGCACTCGCAGCTCGTTTTGCGTATGACTGTGCTTGCCTGCGCAGCGAGGGACACGGCTGTTCAGTCTGTCCGTGCGTGTGTGCAAAATATGCGAGGAATTTTTTTTTTTTTTGCGAAGCTGGCTAAATACTAGGGGTGCGCAAATTATGCTAGGGTGCAAATTATGCGGGTAAATACGGTATTTCCGTTGCCCCAAGGAAGTGTGGCACTGCAGTGAAGGGGACTTACGGGCCCACGCCCAAGCACGCCTCGAACACTCAACATAAATTTTTGTTTCTCGCCTAAAACAGAAATCACTGATTAAACTTTCATGACTAACTCTCCATTGTTTACTCTTCCAAATGAGACCAAGCGTGCATTTTTACTTGAACCGCATCACCACTCTACATGTGCCTGAACATGGGGCATTTCACACATTTTTCAATGTTTGCGCCCCCTCCACTTCGAAACTACTTGGTCATCGACCTTCAATACTTTTTTGACATGCTTACTGCCAACTATCCAGCCGTATGGTATAGTCCTATTGCGTCTGCAATATTCGTAGAATTTTAAAAAATCAAAATGGGCGCAGAATTGCAGCATTGCTTCACCACAAAGCACATCGTGAGACATAGTAGTGGTCGTCAATGGCTGATAATAAGATGGTGCCATTCGTTTTCAAGCACATAGCAGATATTTAAGGTGTTCCGTGAAGTACAGTCGACTCTCGTTACAATGAAATTGACGGTGCGTGGAAAAAATTTCGCTGAAGCAAAAATTTCATTGTTGTGAAATCGAAAAAATATAACTGACCTGAGCTTGTAGAACAATGAAACTTTTATGCCTCAATCTGGCGCACAGGACGGGGCATCACGGCGGTAGTTGGAAGGGTTCGGAAACCGCGAGTACTGAAACCATACCTGCCAAGTTTGGAGAAACGGAATCCGGGAGATCTACGTATTTACTCGATTCTACTGCGCCCACCATAGTAACGTGCACCCGTTTCCCGCGACCAAGAAAAGGAGTGAAACATCGATTGTAACCCGCACCCACGGGGAAAAAAAATGGTCCTTAGTAATCAACCTTCTTATATTCATAAAAACAAATGCCGCACTCGCGTAATGAACGCACTCGCATAATAAACGGACCGCAAACTTTGGACCCCTGCAGTCCCTCGAACAGCCACGCTGTGGCTTTCCCGCTTCGCTTCATCTGTGGTGTCTCAAAGGCGTTTGGCTCGCCGATTAAAAACTCCCACATCCCCACAAAACTGCCGCATGTTGCCGGGCGTAGCCGCATGCAAGTGGCGGTAACATCATTTACTCGCAATGCTGCATTCCTCCGTGCTGTCGCAGTTCTCTCATGCTCGCTGCTGCGCGCTGCCATGCGTGCTGTGCAGGCTGGCGCAGCTAAGCCTAAGCATGATCGGGGCATGGTCTCGGATTGCCGCGACGCAATCTCGGACATACGACATGCAGCGCGCACGAGTGAAAGGCTCAGGCTCAGCACAGATATCAGGGAGAAATGCGATGTGCCGTTTTGCATGCAGCGATGGGAAGCATCTATTCTCCGTTATGGCCACCCGTGAGCTCTACCGAAAGCTGGTGCAGCCGGGTGTCTCAGAGATTGCATCGTCGGCATAGCAACTTTGGTTAATGTTGTCGTTAATTTGCACTTGATTCTAACGCACGTACGATTTCTGGACCCGTTTTATCAAAGGTGCGTGTTAGATTCAAGTAAATACAGTACTCAACGGAAAGGGGGATGGTGCTTGGAAATAAGAAATAGTTGGCGACCGTGGGGTGGGGGAGTTATTGCGATAGCAATGATATGGACACTGTTAGCAGGTTTTTTGCAGTTGCCGTTTTTCTGTACGAAGTCCAACTCGATAACACCGCCCACGGGTCGTATGTTTTACACGCGCGCAAAAGCGCGCTAACGCTGGTGACAAACGTGGCTGAAGCAGAGATGAAACGACCCGGCCGTCTCCGCCGAGCACATTGAACAACAATGCGATAACGTCGCACCGCGTGTGATGGCACATTGACTTTTTGCTTCTCAAGCAGAGAGGAAACGCCCAGCCCTTTTTTCGTCCGGCGAAGGACCAAAAGGGGTGCCGGTGGGAGAGGGGCAGTCGCACGCGCTATCTCGACAGACATCGGTACATGGCGCTGGTAGACATCAGTAATAAACCACACAGTCAACATCGGCAGTTTCTGGTGGTGTCAAGACGCGATTTCAACTTTGTAGAGGTATTTTTATCCTCTGAAGTGCACCAATATGTTTGGAATTGTGTTTATTGCACAGCAGACCGAATTTTCGAGACTGGAATTGCATCGTCAAATTTCGTTGAAGCGAAACAGCACAAAAAAATGTGTTCGTTGTGGCGAGCATATTTATGCATTGACTCCTATGGACAGCTGACGGGGATCCGAGAATTTTTTGTTGTACCGGAAATTTCATTGAAGCGGCGTTCGTTGTAGCGAGAGTCGACTGTACTGTATTTCTTAGAGTATCTTTTCGCAATGTAGGTTTCACCCACTACGGCAAAATTCAAATCGCTGTAATAAACAAAAAAAGTTTTTTTTCCTAGAAATACTTTCCGAGGGTAAATAGTGCACTGATATGAACGTCCACAGTTTTTTACAATACAATTGTAGAGGATCTAGCGCAATGTTTGGGGCGTTTTGGTGTGGAATGACCCTACAACAATTTGATTTTAGGCCCCTTTACAGCCATGTTACATATTACCATCATAACTCATCAGTCACTGCTTGCACCTCATCATCTCTAATGGCACTGTTTGGCCACACATGGCCTTTGCACGAATGAAAACTGCATATCATCATCATGGGTATATCACTACTGTCCATGTACTACTTCTGCAATTTCCAATGTTATGTTTACTCCTTGTCATAGCTGTGGCACCCTAAGCAATTTCTTGCACTGTAGCTCTTCTTCCCAGCAATTTCGGTGTTGCTCAGTCAGGCTGTGTTTTGAATCGGCTACCACTGATCCCCTGTCGATGGTTTTAATAGGCCTCATTGCATACTTGCAATCAAAAGGTGGTACCGAAGCATCATCAGCTGCGTTTAGAGACTAATGCTTTTCACACATTGCAATTGTGACAATAAAGCACAAGCTTTGGATACAGCCCACACACTCTGCTTTCAAGGATACCTTTCATATGCCACACCGGGACAAAGCACAAGCCTAAAGGACATCACGGCGAAGCTCACAAGGGCAAATTCTGTGCTTTTTTGTCATCACTCACAGGCATCCAGGAGCCCTGCAACACCTTTCTTTAACATAGGCAGAAAAAAATGGAGCTAATCGGACAATGGCGGCTCTTGTGAACATGTGAGCCAAACATTGTACTGTGCGCACCAGGGAATTTGCATTTCGGTTTCAAATACAGCTGGAAATAACTTTTTCTTCTTTCAACAATGACTCCTTTGGCAGCACAGACTAGGCCACTCAACTTTGCTCAGTCTTCGTAAAAGCTCGGTCTGAGATGCATACATTGTCTTTATTTGCTGAATTCAAAATGAACAATGCCGTGCCACGGTGGTGTAGTGCTTATGGCACTTGCTGACCGTAAAGTTGTGGGATCGAATGGCGGCTGCAACAGCCACAAATTCATGGAGGTGAAATTAATGTGCACATTAAAGAACTGCAGATGGTCGAAATTTCCCACATCCTCCAGTACAGCATCTTTCTTAATCGTATTGTGGCTTTGGGACTTTAAACCTGATCAGTTAAAAAGTTCTTGAAACAAACAAATAAAGCATTGCAAAGTATCTTTCTATAATCATGAGGTCCACCAGTGCTATTTCTGCCTCAAGTGACGCAGTTAGTGCCTCCAGTGACATCATTTGTTGAAAGAGTAGGGACTTTTTAGCTGTATTTGAAACTAAACTTCAAGTTCCTTCGTCTGCGCTGTGCAATAAAATTTGCCTCTCGTGACCAAAACCTCCACAACAGGTTGGCTTTGTTTTCTGACGAGGTTCAAAAAGTGTTGCAGGGCCCCTTTGTGTAATAAAACATTTTAATCTATCATTTATCATGGAGTTTTAGTATTTCTATGGCCTCATGCTTTACTGTTGCAAGAAACATTAGATTGGCAGGTTTGGTACACCCCACTGTGTTAAGGTACGTCACCACCTTTGAAAAGGTGTTTTTTTGTAAAAATCACATTTTTTCTTCAAATTTAGTGAATCTGCAAACATTCAAAAATGTTTTGCAGCAGAAGCACATTTTTATCATATTTAGTTCAAAAGTTATAGCCAACTTTCTAACAGCTGTTGAACAGTTCTGAAACCGAAAATGATGTGGTTTGGTAACAGAAACTGATAACTCGGCGAGAATCACTGCCATATATTGAAATTTTTGTCATGTTTTAGTCGGTTATGTAAAAGATTCTTCAAAGACAATCTGTAAGGCTTCCTTCTTTTTAAACATTGCTTTAAATTTCCTCAAGGGGGGTGCATGACGCTACAAGAGTCTCAGTTGTTTAGTTTGCATGCGCTTTATGCTGCCGCTTTGAATGCTACCAGGTTCGTCCTTTTTATAGGTATTACTTTCAGTAGCAACAGTAATACTGGCTGCTAAATGTAGCCAGTATTACTGGTGGCTGAACGTTTTTGTAAGAATGCATGGCTAAGCTCAAGGTAAAAAGGCAATTGAGACGGAAGTTTCTTGGCAGTCTCCACACGATGAATGCCCCAACTGAAGACCATGCGGACGTGACTGTATCAGCGAGTGCTGTAAAGCTTGGGAACTTGGGGGACAATTGTGAAGTGCCGCTGAAAGAACCTCTACTGTAAGGATTATAGTTATGGAGGTCCCGTCATCTCTGCGTGGAAAAACCTAAAATGCCGATGAGATTTCCACCGGTATGATTTGGCAACTGGTTCCCAAAGCTATCCACGTGAGCCTGCCTGTCTTACTTTTTGGCTTATATGATGCTGTGTGCCACTTAAATGATGGCAACAGAAGTACAGCAGATATTATGAGGGAAGCAGGCATCTAACCTGGCCACCACACTCCTGTAGCATGTTGCACCAGTGACCAGTACCATGTGAAGGAGGCCCACAACTGGTGAGGCATAACATCTCCGCAAGAAAAGAATGGCAGCAACAAAAGCCAAAAGAGAGCTCATGACAGCTAAGGAGGGCCCTAGCTATGAACCTGATGGATTTTAACTTCCTTGGGCGTGATCATCTTGTCTCTACAAGGATTGAAAAACTTTAATCTTGTTTTTCTCAAAACTTGATTTCTTTGCTCTTTCGTGTTGCACAAGCAGTTATAACTTTGAAATTAATAAATATTTTTCAATGAAACTTTGCACAATGCGCGCTCATTCCTTTACTACTAGCCTGTGCAATGAACTAGGATTAATGAAAATGAATGGTAAGTTTTGATGTAATTGTGTTTTATGTAAACGAATGCATGAAAAATGACATTTATTATATCTTTTGTATTTTTGCTATAACTTGATTTACAATTATCGGATGGCAAAGATCTTAGTTGGTTACACAGTCTGGTTAGCTGGCTACCTCTGTGCCAAAAGTTCACAATTCTTGCTCTCCATTTCTAGTTATGAATGTTCGGGTAAGAGCCATGTTTGGGCAATTTTTAGTCAATAACAAATGCCAGCATAATGTTTTTTACTCTTTTTTTTCTTTTGAATGTTGTATAAAACGGTGCTTTATAAGGTCAGTATGAAATAAAATTTTAATGGTCAAAATTTTAAAAAATTTTGAAAAAGGTGGTGATATACCTTAAAGGTGGAAAGTGTGGCAGATACAGCTGCAAAAGAATGAGTTCATAAATTAACTCTAAGTGAGGCTAGAACCCAGCATCTGAATAGACATGGTGTTTGAGTGGTGCGCATACTACTGCTGCTGCATGCAACCTTCTCTCCTGTTTCAGAGGAAGGTGGCTGCTACTACGAGTGCCACTATCCACCCTGCAGCAGCCTGGAAAGGGAGCCTCGCGAGTTCAGCATCTGTGGCCGCTGCCAAGCAGCACGCTACTGTGGCCTCTTCTGCCAGCAGCGGGACTGGCCCTTGCACAAGCGCCACTGCCGCCCCCGGCTCCGAGCACACCGCGAGAAACCCCCCGAGCGATGACTTGGGCTCATCGTTCCGACAGTCATCCGGGGCAGTTGGGTCGTCCGAGCTGTGCACCACTTTTCTGCATTGGGGACTGCCACCTTCTTTCACTGCCAGCTCTAGGTTGTCGGTAGCACCTGCTGGCTGTGCTTAGAAGGAAAGAACACCACCACGGGGACCTGCACTCGAATAAAAGTGGTGACAGCCATACTAGCTCAGTCCCGTGGAGGTCCCGTCGACTGAGCAGCGCTGTCACGTCGTCTGCCACGCTTCGCGAGAGACAGTGTGCGCCTCCTCCAGTCGCTGCACACGGGCAACCGCTCCGAAGGAGGTGCCAGATCTCCAGAACTTGGCATCTCTGAGCTTTGGTAGGCAGTGACAGCTGTACCTTAGGCCTTGTCACGGGGAGGGAGGTCTCACTAATCGAGCATTCGTGGCACTGCTCTCGCTTCACTGCCAGCACATTGGTGCACAAATCGTGGGGTATCGCTCGCACTTGGCACTGGCCATGTTGTGCTGGGAAATGTTAAAGGTGGCAGTTTCCATGACCTGATCACCTCTGTGCATATGGCAGTGCCTGCTCTCTAATCGAACTTCTTGAGTGTTTTCGTACTCTGTGGTGCTGTTTATTAAAGCAGTGCATGCATGTGTGTTATCCCTTTTTCTCACAGTCATGTCACTGCCTCCGTCGGGCTTTTCATTTTCTTTTAACGGTGCTGTTGCCTTCCCATGTTCTCTCCCCCTCATTTTGCAGTGAGGGTGCTCACGTGTCGAAAGTGCGCTTTGCTGTTGGCAGCATGCAGTTTTAATGTCTGAGTGGTCGTTCCCAGTCTCATTCTCACTTCAGGTTGTGCGGGAGCGTGGTGGTGTTTTAGAAGTTGTTCTTCCGACATCGTTGACATTCCTTTCCGGCTTCCCCTCTCTGGTTTTGTTGCTCGCAGTTGTCCAGTGGACCGATATAAATTGTTGCATCCTGATGTTTCGTTTAGTTTTAACCTGGAGCATTGGAGCCCAGAGTCGCTATTTCTGTGGCAGCGGAAGTTGTCGTCATTTTAGCCAAAGCAGCAGTCGGAGGCAATACTAATTTCAAGAAAAAGAACACTGGGAACTTCCTGGAAAATGCACTCCATTTGTGAGGCCTCACAAAAGTGCTTTTCAACAAGCTCTTAAGTGCCAACTTCTGTCGCTAGAAACCTGGCCACTGAAATACAAACCAGCATAGCAAAAAGACCCTTCCCCAACCCACCCACTTTTTTTGAACACTTGCTGAAGGTCCAATGCTAAAGTGCCGCATGGAAATGTCAAGCTTATTTCATTGAAGCAGTAAGTGACGATCAATAAGTTCCTTGCAATTTTAACTGCAATTAAGCACTTTATAAAAGTGACTGCATTGCTGGTAAGCTGCCACAAATGTATCTGTTGAGTACAGTGTATTTTTATTTGCAGCCAGTCAATTGCACTTTGTAGGAACAGTGTATTTTAGTTACAAGCCCCCCCCCCCCCCCTTTTTTCGTGCAGAGGTAGTCTGCAGTTTCCGCACCCTTTGATGTTGGATGGTAGTGCCTGTTTTAAAATGTTCAGTCCAATTACTGCCCATAACTGCGACTGTAAACACTTCTGCCTGTAGGTTAGCTGGTAATCCACCTAAGGGCAGTGCAACATCAAACGCGAATAGAGTGCACATTACTAATATGCTGTAGTATGCTTAGGTTTTATCTGCAGAGTGGCTATCCTTTTTAGTGCATTTGGTAATGTGTATCCGCAGCGATGCTGCTTGCTGCGAAAGCTTGCACAAACTGTGCAACTGGTCATTCATGTGTTTCTAGCAGGGTTGGTGGTGGTCACCAGAATTGTGCTAGGGCCATCAGTTATGCTAGTTTCCATCAAGGAGCTTTACACACAGAAGTGTTCCGAGAACGTTTGAAGGAATCTGGTTTGTCCAGGTTTTCCCACTGCACTCCTGCTGCAATTGTCACACCTCCAAGCCGTCCGTGCCCTTTCTTCCAAATTCTGTGGGCGCTGCCCGTGCGCTTGGTCCGCAAAGCCCACTCTCTCAAGCAAAATTGCCACAGAGACTTCTACCTCCCTCGTATGACTTGTACAGGTCTGTTCTCGCGGTTCATGTAAGCCTCATCTCTTACCAAGGCCTTTGTGTCGGGCGTTGTACACTTGACACACAGGGGTGGAGTAGTGTGCCACTTCTGCCTGTTTGGTCATGACGCACAGGCCAGAGTCGTTGGCAGTCTGAGACTTCTGTCTACAGTGCATGTGTTGAGAACGCAGTTTGAATGGTTGTCTAGTTTTTGCATGCTCCACGTTTATGGAGAGCATGTTGCCAGTGGTACGAGGGTGCGCACTCTGCAGTGCTGTAGGTGTTGCATGGAATGGGTCACCTTGTGATCTGTCGTTGAGCTGTTTGCACATGTTTGTGTAGTGACGATGCCTGTACACTGCCAGTTGTACTCGGAGTTGGAGTTTCAGCTTGACAGTCAATCGTGAGAGGTTAAAGTAAAGGCCTTTTGTAATTAGCCAAGCACTGCGATGCATTTGGAAGCGTTGGTTTGTAGCAGGTTTGTGCTATCCATTTGCCAACTGCGAGCATAACATGGCAGCCAACTGCAAGTGAGAACCGAGTGCTGCTGGCCGAGAATAGTTGCAAGACTTGGGCATTTCTCTAGCCACTCATTGAAATTTAGTGCTCGGTGTTTGCTCTTGGCATTGAAAATTCTGGTTTGGGTCTCAGAACTACATGTCGAATTGGCTAGTTCTATTCCTGGATGTGCAACTCTGCTAGATTTTGGACTCTGTTGAGATGGTGTGCTCGACATACGAGGTATCAAAGGTGGCAAACTAGCTAGTTCCGACGGCTACTGCAACAAGTTTGCTGAGCATCTCTCCTGTTCTGTCTGGGGAAGGTAGCAGCATCTTTTTTTGCCACATGTTACAGCCTCAATGCTCAAACAAAGAACTGAATACAGGGTGCCGTAACCTTTTGGTGACATTGCAGTTCTATAATTGAGAGGTTTGTTGCAAGAAATGCCAAGGACCACTGTAACCCTGACCACATTTCTGTTGGGGTGGTTGGGGAGCTTCCTAGCTATTGAAATGTGCACTGTTCGTCCCCCTGTGTTGCAGTGCAGAGATCTCTATGAAGGGGTGTAGATTTGGGCTTGCTGTTAGATCATATCGAATGTAACAACGGCACGAAAAACAAGGATGAATGAAGGCGCACTCAGCGCTGTGTGTGTCATCTTCGTTCGTCCTTGTTTCTTGTGCTGTTGTTAAATTTGCAGAGATCTCATTGGCCTGATTAGCATTGATACTCCTATAGCTGTTATGTAACAGCTTTCTGGCAATTCATTTGTTGTTGCCCAAGATGTGAAGTAGTTTGTAAGAAAGTGCATGTGGACAGCTTTATTGCTGAGTAACATTATTTTGTTAGCATTTTTCCAGACTGGTGTAAAACATTGTCATTTGCATGTTTGCCAATGTATTTTATCCCTTTTGACCACTCAAATCTTTTAGTTGTCTTTGTGACTGCTTTTACTTTGTATAATGTACAGTGCGGTAATTTTTTTTTTTACTTAAGAGTTGTCAAATGTTGTCATTTTAGTTGGCCTCGCTGCTCATGTCCACTTTTCTTTTTATCAGAAATCTGTGTTGGAGACTAATGTTGTGAGGGTTGTATTTAAAAAAACAAGTGTGCCAGCACTATTTTATGAGAATTTTTCATACATACAACAAAAAAAAAAGCTTTATGTACTAAATTGTTATTGCTGGTTTGTCTTCTACCTGTTTTTTGTTTTCTTGGGCTGGTCATTTTGGCAAAATGATTGTGCAAAGCCACTATTCAAGCAAGGCCTTATGTGAGAGAACTTCCAGGGCCGATGTATTACAAGCTCACATTCAACACTCAAGTTAGTACTGTAGTTACCTCACATATGTGATCTAATAAAGATGCTTGTTGCATTGGGGTATTTAGTTAAAGGCTATACAAGCAAGTATGGAGCAGTGCATGGGTATAAATGTTTGTGAAGCTTGGGAAATTATGTGCACAAGAACAGAAGTTGCTGCATTAAACCTATCCTGACCAAGTACTCTTACGAAGCGACCTGTCGTGCCACAAGTTTTGGGAGGCTTGGATTTTAGTGGAAAACATGAACATATTTACAATTTGGCTGGATTATCACGAAACAATGAGGATTCCAAGAGCTTTTATATTTGCTTTCATGCCAGGTTTCCGAACATCCTCCAAGCTCTGTTAGACGCCCAGGCAAGACGAAGTATTTGATAGTGTATATATTCTTTTGTTCCAGTTGATTATGTTACTTTTCAAACAAAGGGAAGTTTTTGGGAGGTACTGGAAGGCTGTTCGGGCGGTAGGTATGTAACCTAGCTGCAATTGAGAAGAATGTGTCTTAATTTTATTGCCTTTTAATTTTATTGTATGGCTGTAAACTCCCATGGTGCCATTTTGCCAAATTGGGCTGTTCTTTAGTGTGCTGTATATTGCCCGTTTTTGTGGGTCTCTTCAGTAGTAGCCAACACTTTTGTGAAATGTGTTGATACCCTGTCAAATTGTGATAAGCCTAGAGAGCTTGCTTGCTTATAATAACTAGCCTGCACTGTTAAAAGATGGGCTCTCGTTACTGGCAACTGTGTCCGCTGTAACCCAAATGTGTGCGCTTTTTTTGTTGACTTTCTTGTGCCATTACCAAAAAGAAAAGGGTTCCAGAGTGAGTGAGAATTGTCATTGGCTGCAAAGCGTGTTGCAAGTGGCTTCGCAGAGGCCGTCCTCCTTGGAAACGCCAGGAACGGCTGGCAGTTTGCATATAACCTCTGTTGCTCATGCCAAGACAGCCCTAACAAGCTTTATGCACTGGGCCGTTTCATAATATGCCAAAGGAGATTGAATACGTCTCTGATGGTACATTTTTTTTTTTAATTCTCGGTCATCGAGTGTGTCTGCCATTTTGCTTCGTAAAACGCCACTCGGAAGCATAGGCATTTTGTCGGTTGTCATTTCTTTCGAGTGTTGTACCGCAGTCTGTGTGTTTTGTATTCTGCATTCTAGTCTGGCTGAGTGAACACAATGAGCGCATGATCTCAACAAGCCAACCAGAGTGCAGAATGAGTGACGTTCGTTACATGTGGCCCTGTTTGCCCTTTGTTTGGCAAATGATTTGCACATTGACCTAAGACGAACGAAGGGCATCACTGTGCACTGCCACTTGTCGATGGTCAGTTGTGAAACATGCCCAAGAATCGCAGTACAGTCTGCCATTTGTCGAGCAGCAGAGCTAGCGTTGTGCAACTTTGCTCACGTGTTAAGGGTGACAGGCAGATCGCAGTGAGGGCACAGAACTGTGGCTGTTTTCTGTGTGGCTTTTGACTGCTTAAAACTTGTAATAAGCTGCCTGTTGAACTTGCTAATGAAGTGGGCAGAGATGCCTCGCAATTGTGAGGGGGCTGGCTGTCTGTGTGTTGCAGACTGATCCGTCTTAAGGTGATGCCGCGCAACTGGTTGAGACTTGCCTTTGAATGGCTGCCTACAGTTCCGCGTCGGCCACTGTACCAGCACGAGCCTGCCCACCTAGGCTTGAGCAATAAGCTGTGTACTTCCTGCCCTTGTCGTAGCTGCAATCTTGACAACTTAATTACAAATTGTGTTTCTGGTTTTGCATTTAACCTGTGGTCAAAACCTCGCTCCACTTACATCACCAAGATCAATCAGTAGCGAGCAATGAATGGAAAACAGCACTCTGCCACACTTTTGTCTTGAAAGTGCTGCAAACGTTTATAGTGTGAAGTTTTGGTCCAAAGTTTCTCATGCACCCCTCCTCCCTCCCCTTTTATTATTTTTTTATGGCACTTGTTTGGCACTTTTATATCAACAGGGTTCTGCTGGCATGTTTCTGCTGTGCGAAGGTGCAGGGCGTTTGGGTGCGATCTTAATTGTTTTTTGTTGTGGTGTATTAATCTAGTCCCTTGCTATGCACTGGCCTCTTTATTTTCTTTCAAGTGCTGCACTGCTTCTGACAAGTGTTGGCAAAGTCTTGAGTATTTACTAGGTTTGCACAAAGGTACATGAATTCTTGGCTATTTGTGATTTGATTGTGAATTGATTGGCTATGAAACGGTGCACAGTTGAGCCAATTGGTATGTATTAGGAAGTGGAGGCACAGTCCAAGGGCGTGATCAAGATGAGGATTAACTAAACCCATGTTACGTTTCTGTATTTGTTCTATAGACCGTTTCTCCATTTCGTAAGAATGGCTGGATTGGGTTGTGTGAGCCCCTCTGGGTTCTGTATTCCTGGGGGGCAGCTTGTACAAGTCGTATTCCTTGTGTCAGTAGACATGGCTGCCATTGGGTCATAAGTAAAGCAAACACTTGGTCCAGCGGTAAAAGGAAATTGCGATTAGCTCCTCCTGGGTTCAGCAGTCTATTTTTCATTCAGCGCTTGTCTGACCGCCTCCGGTTTTCAGCTCCTTTGGCATGCTTCTGCCCATTTACCCTTAACGTTACCTACTCAAAAATTTAGGTCGCATTTTTAAACAAAATTTTCTGTAGCGTTAAAGACCATGTCTGCGGGGTCAGTGCTGTACTGCTGATGCTTGGCTTCAGTTATCGACTGCTCTGCTGTTTTCACCCTTGTACGGGCCTTGAATTGCCTTGTGCAACCCTAGTCTCCCCCTTTCCCTCAATTGCTTGTGTGACCTCCATCTCAAGTTCCTCCACTGTATTACTCTTGACTTCTCGTACCTTTTCTTGTTTAATTTGCTAAACAAGCTTTTATTTATTACCGTGAAAGTATCCAGTATGCATGAGTGGTCATAATGTTACCTATAGAATCTTATTTTTTCTTGCATTCTGAAAGTTTTGCATCAGTTGTACAATTTTTGTCATAGGAGAGCAAGAGTGTTTGCCGTCACCCCTTAGGTTGTGAATATGTGGATTGTTAATTGCTGTATTTAGTTTTTCGTCCAAGCTTTTGTATCTTGTAATACTGTCCTTTGCCCAGCCTGAATGAGCTTTTTATATGAGGAAAATTTAATTTTTACTGATCGTGCTTAAATTTACGTGGACCACAAAAATAAACCTTGTCACCACAGGTCCAATGTTGCAATTTTTTGTCTCTACTTCAGTTTAGTCGCACATCTCTGCCATAGAAACCGGGGATGTAGTAAAGGCAACTAGCAGGCACTTGTGAAAGCCTTGCTTCCGTGCATCCTCAGCACTAAAATAAACGCAGGGTGTTCGCAAGTCAGATCTCATTAATAACAAGTTTGCATTGAACATCCAAATACACTTGTTTATAATGACATGTAGATTTTTTTGTAAAAGGGTAAATAAGAAAGCAGGAGGTGCCCCGAACAAGCCAGCAGTCCTGTGAATTATGATCGTTAAACAGCGCCTTGCTCTGCTGCCACGGGATACTGGAACAAATTGGACACACAGAGCAACCTTCAATAAATCGGAGCACTAGGTGGATTACAGCTGGTATAGGGCCCTTCTTCCAGGGCCTTGCTGGCCACAGTGGCTTGCCGGACGTGATCTGCCACGACTTTGCTCCGCCACAAACTCAACTCTGCATGGTACTTAGCACGAGGAATCTGCTAGTCCTCTATGCCACTTTAAATTGATATTTCAAGAGTGCTGACACTGACAGACTTCGGACTATAGATAACCCATCTAGAGGGTGTCATTGATCATACCCTTAAACCTTTCAGGTGCAGTGGCAACTCCACAGTAAGTTAAAAAGGTTCTTTCACTAAAACTTGCTTATATTAAGCATCTGCTCCACATACGCTGGCAACTTGGTAGACTTGTGAAAATGAGTCCATGTGTGAAGAATAAGAAAGTATTGCATGCACCATTCACAAAGTATATAGCCCTATTTCACTGGACAAAGGAAAGGCATCTATATTAGTTACGTATCAAACATTTGAACTGGGTATTATGCTATCCCTTTGAAATATGTTTTGGGTAACAAATTAGCTAATACTGCCATTATTATTACTAAACTAATAAATTCAGTTTTTCTTTAACTCGTGGTGAGTTAAAAAAAAACTTATTAGATTAGTTTTGTGATCGTTGCCCTGCCACGGTGGTCTAGTGGCTATGGCACTCAGCTGCAGATCCAAGGGTCACGGGATCAAATGCCGGCCGCAGCGGCTGCATTTAGATGGAGGCGAAATGTTGACGACCGTGTACTGTGCAATGCCAGTGCACATTAGGGAGCCCCACATGGTCCCAATTTCCGGAGCCCTGCGCTACCGCTTCCCTCATAATCATATCGTGGTTTTGGGACGTTAAAACCTAGAAATAACTCCGATCTCAAATTATGAAGTCCAGTTTTTTGTTTACGTTGAACCAGGGGTGAGACAGTAGTAACAGACTTGGGAACAGTTCTTTGGAGCAGTGAAATGTTCATTTTGGAGCAGGAGAACCTTGATTTGGAGCAGCTCACAACATTTAATGTGATGTCTTAAGAACTCAAGGGCAGCCCAGGCAGTCGAGTATCTTTTTCACAACCAGGGGTCAGTACACTTCTCGAAATTAAAAAAAATTCTCACTGCACCAAAACTGTCGACACACAACAGTCTCTTGTTAAGACCACTGGCATGATTTCACTAATTGCTGCTTTGACATTTTGTAGATTTTCTTATTTAGCTTCTGAAGGGTACTTAGCACTTCTTGTAGAATAATTAGTGTTCGTTTTTGTCAGGAGAGCCTGGTCACTTTGGATTGTCAAGATTTTTCTACTTCACACCATCGCGAAGAAGCTCATCTGAGCTTTTCACCAGCGCATTGCCCTGTATATTGTAATGCTGCAATACTGTGGTGGCAATTATTCATGGAATATACTCCCATTTAATGTAGATACTGGCATTCCATGTCTTGATTTTCATTGACACGAAACTCGAAGCGTCCACAGCAAATCTCAGACACCTGGGATTCGATCACGCGATGCACGTTGCGCAACTCCCTTTCCCTGCGCCCCCCATTGAAACTGACAGTGAGCACCAAAATACTCCATTTCCAGGCTGTTTTGGAGCAGTTTGGAGCAATTTTCCCAATTTTCATGCTTTTGGAGCAGCTCGGAGCAGGAAAATGGAATTGTATCAAAACTGTGCAATATGAGCAGCTGTCTCACCCCCGATTTAAGTGTCAGTAAGGCTTACAATGCACAAATGTACGAAAGCAGCTTGCGTCTGAGAGAGACAACAGAAAAAAAATATCTAGTCGTAGCTGAAATGAAGGGAGGCCAGATGTCTGGCCCTGCTGGAGCCAGTCTTCCCCCAACATTGCCACAGGCCACATGGCTTAGGATGATGGACAGCGCTGACCCATCTGTAGTGGGAATCTGATGCTGAGACACAGTAGAAACGTCATGGCTGCACTTGTGGCACTGCTCAGGCATGACACATTGCCCAGTATCTGGAATTGGTTTTGGTTACTGCCATTATACATTAGTGCTATGGACCCGAGTTGGTGGTGGTGCTGCTGGAAAGTCCAAATAACTCAGTCTGAAAAACTTGTGAATGTACATTAGGCATTTTCTCTACAAGACTGTTTTAAACTTCAAAGTAATCTTACATCGCCAAAGGAGTTCACTGTCTCACGAATCGCCTAGCTGCCACAAAAATTTTTCGAATTCCGGTATCTAGCATGTGATATAGCATCAAATATGAGAGGAGTTCCTGTCCAAGTGTACTGAAGATACGCAGAGAAGGACCTTGAGCATTTTATTTTTCTTTTGAGCACATTTGCGCTTTCGTAATAATAGCACGCATGCCACCAGAGACGTGCAGGGATATGGTGGAGTGCTTTGCAGTCTACACAGTAAACCAAGTTGCAAATTCCCTTGTTTTTGCAGTGCAATAATATTCGGCTGACATGACCACAGGGGGCCTCCTCGACTAGTTGGCAGTATTTACTGGCTATGTTCAATAAGTGTTGCAGCGCCCCTTTAAGGCATGCGCCAACAAAAGCTTTCGGTGTAATTGATACTGCATTAATCTCTATTTTGTTGTAGCAGAATACACCCAGTAGCAAGTTTCATTGTAGAGTAAAATGCTCGGAACTTTGGCGTGCGGCTACACCCCAACACAAAGGTGGGCCGCATTGAACAGCACAAATTTGTAGTCACTTGCAATGGCGAAAGGGGGTGATATGGTAATTAATGGTTGGATGGATGTTGTGAGCGTCCCCTTTACCTGCAGCATGAGCCACACCAAGCTCAGTTCGTAATTTGGCCTAATGCTTTAATTGCCTACATGAATTAAATATTTCTTCCCAAAGAACCTAGATTCATAGCTGGCAACTTCTGGTGTTTTAGAGAGTAACCATTTTGATTTTGTTCTTTCTCATACATGCCGACCTGAGGACATTCAAATGCGTACACACGCAGCAGGACAGAAGGTGGGGGAAGGGGGGAGAGCTAGAAATGAGGAAAGAAAGCTCAGCTTTCCATTAAAGGGGCCTGACAGTGCTTTCTGAACGTAGGACAAGACAGTGCCGATCAGTTCTTGAGGCTCCTGTGAACATGCAGGCCAAACATTACTGCACTGCATGCACCACTGAACTTGCTACAGTTGGGCCCGACTACATCGAGTCTGTTTATATCAAATTATCCCATATATCGAAAGATTTCTAAACACGGTAATTTACATTGAGAATATGTAGCAAAAGCTAAGGTTACATTGAACGGAAATGGCAATGACGATCTATCAAACTCCATGTACCTAAAAAAAGTGTCCCTGCAAGTTGGCTTTCCCTCACGGTGGCGGGGAAATTTGCAAGTACCACCATCAAAAATGTGGTTTGGACCACACAGCTGGTCCAAACCACTTTTCCAGAAAATCTCGTGCTATTTTGTGCCAAAATAGGGCATGCAAGCAAGCCACTGTATTAATAAAAATGCTTTTTTTTAGTGGTATTTGCCTTTACGTCATCAAATCCTATAGCATGCCTATATCAAATTATGCCTTAAAAGCTTTTTGACGAGTTCGATATGCCTGGGTTCTACTGTATTTAGTTTCAGGCACAGCAGCAAAGTGCCGGCGCTTCTTTCAGTAACTGACGTCACTGGGGGCACAGACTACAATAATTCCATAATAATTCCGGTGGCCTCTTCCCACGCCTAATATGCTTTGCTGCATGACAGTATCGTACTATGGTGGAGCAGCAATGTGATGTTGGAAATTGCAAAATTTTGCACAAAAACTTTTCTCGAAATTCGCAAAATGTTGGGACTGTTCCACATTAGTTCGGTTATTGAAAATTCTGAAGAGCTGGCAAGTATGCCTTTCCCCCCTACTTTGCCACCTACCCTCCAACCACCTTCCACTGATCTCTATTGTGGGCATGTTCACCTTTCCAGCGCTGTCCCTAAAACCTGGGCTTCCTTCAGGCTAGTTAGCAAACACACCTAGGATGGGCAGCTTCACATTCAATTAAACATGCTCAACTGCTTGTCTAGTTTTCCCACCTCTTTGCTGCACCCCTCTTTATAACTTAGCATTCTAAGGCAACATGTCACTTTGGAGAGCAAAGTGCTTCCTCTTGAATTATTGTAAAATGCTTCCTTCCTAGCTTCGTATTCAAACTTTCAATAGTTACTTGGAGCCATCCTTTTTTTTTTTTATCGCTCCCATTGAAAATTTCCTCCGGCTCTCTGATGTTGTACTTAAGGCGACACTGAAGAGGAAAACGTTTTTTTCTTGTATAAGCGACCCTTTCAGAGTACCAAAAGCACCACACTTGACACTTCTCTGGGCATGGCAAACAAGTTACAACTTACAATACTGCTACTCTCCCTTGAGAGCGTGGCAGTTGGGCAGTAAACACGTGAAAGGTGGCTGCTTTTGCATCAAGTTTATATACAAGACACTTGATGGCTATTTAACTTCAATGGTGCAGCATATGACACTGAACTTACCATTTTTATGCATAGCCTTAGTGCGAGGGAGCAAGATAATGTAAAAATCGTGTTTCGAATGGCATCAGCATAGCCTTGTTCTAAATAAGACTACGGGAATGTAAGAACTGCAAATGCATATACGCACATGTATCAGGAACCATACACCTAATAAATGGAATTTTGTGTGTTTTGTATTGCACAGCAGTGCAAGCAATACCGCACCGACGCATCAAGCAGTGCATTTACGACAGCGGTTTACTTTTTTGCACATGCTATTGCAGCCACAAGAACACTTTGAACTTTCTTAGAAAAATGCCTACTTCCTCCCCTGATAACTTGCATAACTGGGAATGCAGCAATGCATTGTTTTCTTTCATTGCTCCCAGCTGCTCTATTCGTTTACTAACATTTAGGCAACAGCAGAATGTTTAAGCAGGAAATGTGCTGACACACAATGGAGGGGAAAAAAAAATGGGCAATGAAGCATGGAGGCACAATGGACCACAACGCAGAGTGAAATAAAAGAGAGAGAGATGTTTTATGATGATTCAGGGGGAAGCTTCCAGCCCTTGGGGGCAAGACCGACCAGGGTGTCCGACAATGTAAAGCTGCAGAAATAAGTTTTCTAATGAAGGTCATTCATACTTAATACATGGGAAGTGTGCAGACAACATGGAGCATGTTCTACTCAAATGTCAAGGAAGGAGTCAGTCTGCCTTTGGGAACATAGGTGTATCTGCGGTCGAGACAAGCAAGACAAGGCTGGCAGAATGGTGGCCGAGAACTACAGAACAGAAAGTCAGAATCGACAACTTAGCACAAACTTCAGAGCAGAGAGGATGAGCTTGGTGGCACTATAGCCGTCACTCCAATTCCAAGTGGGTGTTCTACATACATCCATCTATCGATCCACAGATGTGTCCTTGGGCATGTCAAAGTTTCTGTACTACTGACTGGAGATCATTGCGACATCATGGACTTGTTTTTTGTTCGAATTTTGGCTACAGGGGCTCGGTAGAATTGCCCGCAACTTGCTGTATGAAGTCTATAGCTCTCTCAAAACACAACGCAATTCACTTTTGCCAATACATTTTGCACGGCACAGCAGATTTGAAAACCCATGATGTCACGGCAAGCTGATTCAGGAACTCCCAAGGCAGCATGGCCACTTGTATTCCTTTTTTGCGCGTTTTCCTGCTTGCCAAGCATCCTCCCATGCCAAGGGTGTTGTTGAAGGGAAATTATTAACACAAGAAAGAGAACATTATCATCAGTTTCTTACTACAAATATGTGAAGAAAATATCGTTGCTTGCATACATGTTTGCAGTACCTACCTTTCAGTCCCAACTGCTCCAAAAATGAGCGAAAAAGTGCCCATTTTAGGCACCAGAGGGCTCACTTTTAGGAGCTAGCACAGCATGCCATCATGAGTGACATTTCCAGGAAAGGTGTCGTCAGCACTTTTTCATATGTACCCAATGTATGGCGGCTTTTTGTATGAACTAGATTGCCACATAACACGCTCAGAATAGCCCTACCTGAAATGCATGGTACTGCTTTGAGAACTAGGAAGAAAATGTGCAAAAGGTGGTATTTCAACAAAAGTGCCTTCACTATAAAAATGCTTAGTGCATATGGTGATACTACAATCACTAGCTATTGCAATTTCATTGAAAGAACCACATTGATGCATTTTCACGTCCCAGGGTGCACCTCCCACAAGTGTGTACATAACCACCCAGAATTTGTCCCGCGTCTCTCGACTGGGGTAGTTCATTCAAAGCCTAAATGTGATCCCTCCCACACCACGAAAGACAACTCAAACCATAGTACTGCTTAAAAATGTAAATCATTTTACTAAGTGTACATCACCATGCACACCATTAGTCTTCAATGAGGCTGGAACCAAGATTATTAGTTTCAGTGTAACCTCACACACTCTTAACACTATGCCCTTAGCAACAGTAATGGAGGTCACACTAATCCTAATGATCTTATTTCACATAATACCACCCGACATTACCGTAATGACATCTCGTGCACTACCGTGGCGGCATTCTTGAGCAACCGCTTTTGCGAGATATTGAATTACTTAGCATTGGATGTGTCTGGGTAGTACTCTGCTCAAATGCCCTGTGCCGAGTCATCCTATACTGCACAAAAATGATCAGCACATAATAGTGCATCAACAATCACATGGCTTCATGCCTGGCCAATTTATTCATGACACCAAGTGCGACGGCACAGCCAGAGAGTTGAATACACTGTAACTGAACTGACATGTGCCAAACGCTAACAAATGATAAAACGCCTCAGAATTTCATTTATTTTGAAAGAAATAAAACATATAAAAGAAAAAATTCACAAAAAAAGTACATTGCAGCAAGCAGTAAAGAAAAAAGAAAAGGGCAATGCTATCCAGACTGCCATGTCAACACTGCTGGTCAGAGCAGCTGGCCCATGAAAAAGAGCTGCTATGACCACAAGACGTTAAACCCACATCACAGAAACTGCCAGTCCAGGTGCAGCCAAAAGTGGATGATACTTTGCAACGCCAGAGCAGCTGGAACAGTTTACATGACTCTTGAAAGCACAAGCCACAGCACTTTAGCAGAGTTCACATACTACAGTCAAATGTAAATGCTAACTACAGAATATGACCACAGCCATGACATATGGCCTCTCACACATCAGACGGGGGATGACAACACAGCACCCTACTTGGCAAACGTCGTACATGTGAGCAATGTGTCTAATGTTAACACAGGTGTGATAAAAAGTACAATCACATGCGGTGACACCATTCACATAAAAAAAATTGCATGCCTATATGCTGAATATACAAGTGCTACAAGGCGAGAAAAACGTGCAAGAGCCGAGCAACATCACTTGGCGGTTTAAAACATGTTCAAAGTGTCCCTGACTTAGAGACAGGCTTGACTGCCTGTCGCTAAGCCAGGGACGCTTAGAACGATGAGAGTTGAGCTGCCAAGAAAATTGGGTTGATGCATAGTTATCAAAATAAATGCAGCAGGTGGATGTAATTTTGGGCCCACTAAATGCAACAGCGCCCACAAAGTGTGTCCTGGAAAGTGCAACATGCTGTTGTGGTATCCTGGCGGTGTTGGCACAAAACAAAGCCTCGTAAAACCCAACAACAGCATCTAGGGCTATGTTTTCTAGCGTTGCATTACAGTCTGTTCTATGCTAGTCTCGTCGTCCACAACTCGAAGCTATTTGGTTTTGTTGATAGCATGGGCAGTGTGTCACACTTACCACAGTGTCTAATCGCAAAAAGCACTAAAAGACGTAGCTACAAAATAACAGCCCTGTATACATCATATATGTACCCATACTGTAATGCCGGCTGTTTGGCGCATCGGTTATGCGCCAAACATTTTCGTCACGACTAAGCATATGTGTAATTATTTAGCATTAGTGCGGCTTGTTTCATTTGAGAGAAATAGCATTGTCACAAGCTTGTCCAGTGTAATGCTCGACACCAAATTTCTTGGCATAAACAAAGTGCGGACACAGGGCGATCATGCTTACCGCAAAGCGCGCACGACGTTAGCTTAGCTCGATGTGTAGAAGTAATCGCGGTCGCCGTGTATTATTGATGTGGGGAAGCTATACATACGTCATACGAATTTCATTCACTCAAATGAGACAAATACATAAGAGCTTAATTCACGTAGCCATGAGCGAAAGGCCGATTACAGCGATGCTTTTGCAAATTGCTTGCGGCTGCGATAGCATACACACGAGAAGTGTCTTTGGCAATGCTGTAGTGGTTATGATGCGCTTTAATTTTTTTTCAATTGTCATACTGCTCGAATAAACTATACGCTCGGAATTTGCCGCGTCGTTACAGGACTTCATGCCCTCACGATTGGAACTGAGCGTATGGGCAGAGCCGCAAGCCGCGGTTATGCGCCTTGCTGGCGGTTATTTGAGAGCCTTGTCCTTGGCACGTTATCGGTTTTTTTGTTTGTGTGCGTTATCAAAGCCGTATTTACATAGCTTATAGCGTCACCAACATCGCATGCTTGAGTACCTATTCCATTACATTTGTTTTTGCGCAAGGATTTCGTGAAGGGATTAGAGGCTTTAGTCCGAAACAGTATTTTAGCTGAGGCATCTTCAAGTCGTATTTAAACAAGTCTCGCTGTTGCAAGTGGTTCATCCTTGCGCTAGTTCCCGAATTAGAGCATACGCATGAAGCGATGCCGACATGATAGCTCGCGATCATTCGCATCATGTGGCAAGGTGCTTATCCTTTCAATCACTTTCTCACATCTTGTATAGCTGGGCGTCGGCACATTCTTTTCTACATTCATTGAATGCTTCCTACAGATCTAACGCGACTTCATGTAGTACTCCCCTCATCAGCCAATTGAAATGAGATTTCACAGCACGTAGGAAGATGAGGTTTGCTCCTTCTCTACCACTGCTATGATCCTTGCGGTGTATGTTGCTGTTTTTACAGCACACACTGCCACATGAATGAAGCTATCACTCTGTGGATTAGTAAAAAAAAAAAAACAAGCACTTTAAACAAAGTAAATATGCCTGCAGAAGCGTCACACGGCATCTAAAAGGACAAATATGTGAATTAGTGTGCAGTTGACTTTGGTCGAAAAATTGTAAACCACCCAGAGTCAAAGAAAAGCTGCCCACAAGGACTGCCCGCAAGGCAGAGCAAGATGAAGCTACCGGTTCATCAGCAGCTGCATGTCACCAGAAAATCTTAAAACATCACACCACCACATAATGGTAAAATGCATGATTCGAGACGAGATAAGACTTAAAACAAAAACACAATTTTTAAAAATGTTACGTGGCAGTAATGTAGCAATGGAAAAGGTCCAACAGTCAAAACCTTAAACAACATTTTCAATGTGTTCACACTGTATACTGTGTGTAGACGTGTATAAAGAGAGATTTGGTAAAAATGGACGGAATGAAATGGACGGAATGCAATCAACCTGCATGACAGAAAGTTCGGTTAATTAATGCCTGGTGTAAGCACAATAGTCGCTACCAATGGGGCTCCCCGATGTCTGCACACACTGCGAACAGCTTCAAGCAAATGGATTATTTGGTATCGTGGACTGTGCATTCCAAGCATGTGGACAGGAGGAGTCCTTTAACCATGTAAAATAGGCACCAAAAATGTTTTTCAAAAAACAAGACTTCCATGTACAATATTAAATGCAGTGAGCTACGGTGGTGCCTATCTTGATTCAGACAGTGCTCAAGATCCCTTTCCTGATCACATATGAACCTGACACCCGCTAAGAACAAATTTATGCTTGTAACGTTCAACAAGCACAGCGAATACATTTGAAACAAAAGGAAAGCAATTCTACAACACCTGAACCACAAGGACACTTCTAGGCCAACAAAGATCAAACACATCCCACTGATTTACAACATTACAAACACATAACAGATTGTGAACAGAGAATGTTCATGCTTCATGAAATCTTTTCACTGTACATAGCAAAGCACCACTGATGTATGAAATAAGATGTTCATAAAAATAGGGTCAGAAGATGCCTTTGATGGTTGTCAACACCTGGTAAAGTGGCAAATGTGTTCCAACCAGGTGCTGCCACTTTTCTGTTTGTTTTTTTTTAACACTTGGATGGCAACGAAACTGAGAGACAGCTGACAATGATGATTTTGCACTTGAAAGTGATTTCACTTTCACTCTGCATATAGAGCTTCAAGAGCTTCAAAGGTCGAAAGAGTGCAAGAACGCACTGAAAAACTGGTGAACCTGAACTGGAACTGTGTAGCGGTCTAGGTGAAGAGCAAGAGCCTAGTGTTCCAAAACTCGCTGGAGATAATCGGAGTACAGAGGCAAAGACACCCGAGTTGCGTCCATGGAATGAAACTCCGAACAGTGCCTCATTGTTTATACTGGGCTTGATCAGCAAGAACGCTCATGCACCTTCTGGGGCGTTTACGAGGTCAGGAAGTGATCCTGCAGAGGTGCTGGGTGTGAGCAGAACAAGTGAAAAAATAATGATAAAGCCAGGAAATGTTTTTCATGCGTGGTCTCATTCTCATTTGTTGGCAGTCATACAAGGCTCAATTGGACTTGGGACAAACTGTGCATGAAGAACTGAGCAGGCAGTAGACCTGGGAACATGGTCCTCTGGTGTGTGACTGTAAACTAGTCAGTCATCTGTGTTTGTTCATTTATAGCAGTCTGCATGAAGCAGTGAAACTGTGAACTTCCAAAGGTTTACTAGAAGCTACTAAAAATGTTGTGCTTTTGAGGAGGCTGCGGTCAGAGCTATCGTTTGTGGTACAACAGATGCTATTCATCTGAATGGAAGCGCCTACAAGCGTCTCTTACCTTTTTCTCTATGATTGTGAAAAATGACATGCGGCTGGAGTGGGACGCGATTACGTAAAGCATTGTACTAATAACTGGATGCTATCTGGGTTTCGACTTATCGACTGTTCATGGACATTTCTTTGTATGTGGCGCTGTTGCTATGTTTGACCTCAGTTTGGACTGACCACAAACTCTTTTCTTGCAGTGAAACTGTGAACTTGTACACTCCTGTTGTACAAGTTGTACACTCCTGTTTTCACATTATGCTTTCTTCCTGGCCACTCTGTCAAGCTACTGACATTAGGTCCTCGCTTTCCTCTAAGGCTTTGCACAGTGGTGCAAAGAGGAATGTTAGAGAAAGTGTAGCAAATGTTTGAAATGCCTCCGGGGGAAAAAAAAAAAAGAAGACAGGATAGTGCATGAGGGAAAACATCGCCATTATGCGGGGAAGCAAGAGAGATAGCCATGTGTTTGCTCTTTTCCCTTGCACCGATTCACAATTATAGCCAAACCTTGATATAATGAGTTATCAGCTATAACAAATAAAAAAATAGCATTACCATTACAACAGCATTATGAATATGCATTTATGACAAATTACTGAATGTAACGAAGCTACTTCCGTGTCATATTGACTTCATTGTAGCGAAGTTTGTGTGTTGCACAGTCCTTAAGCGACACTAAAGATGAAAATAATTTGTGCTGTATGAGTAACTCACCTTGTACGGTGAGCCACGAAAGATGCAAGAATGAAGGAGAAGTGGCAACACCATGATGCCACAAATTCTGACACAGACCAGTTAAGAAACCATAGCTACAACTTGGCAAGCTTCAAGAACCTTAGGTATATGCGCTGTGAAGTTGCTCATAGTGACACATTTGGCGCAAGATGGTTCACTAGGTGCAGTGCCTCCATTATATTAGCAGCCTTCAAAGTTAATTCTAGAGTCTCAATCGATAAAACCATGATACAATTATGAAAAATACTGTAGTGGGGGACTTCAGATTAATTTTGAACAACTCAAAGTGCTTTAAACATGCACCTAAGTCTAAGTACGAGGTAGATTTGCATCGCCTCCATCAAAATGGACCTGCCATGGTGGGGAAACCAAAAGTGCACCCCTGTGCTTAGCAGCACAATGGCATAACAGCTAAAACACCACGGCGGACACAAGCTGCCTCTAAACAATGCCTAAGCATACAATAGAGCATTTTAGCAGGGCATTATGCTGCGCCCCTTCTATAAGAACCGTATCACGTGGGCACAGAAAATGGCATTATATTTCCGAATGCCTTAAGGTTTCATACTTCACGTGGTGCCACACAGGCAAATCAGATTGTATGCACCTTAATGGCATTCACCACCTAATGCCTTTGCCAGAGGTTGTTCGACTGTGAACTGTATGCTCTTGGGGCCACAGCTCATGCTGTGCAGTGTAAGCGAATCATTTGAAATACCATCTATCATGTAAACAAGACCTTATGGATCACTTCTAACAATGACGTGAATGACGGGCACCACGAACCCAAGGCTGCATGCAATGCCCCGCCTGCACCAAGGGCCATTGATGTACATGCTCTAGCACTTAAGCTGATGGGGCTTGATTCAACTTATTGCTCACCTGACTGCAACTAAGAGACTAACTACAACTAATCATCTTGAGCTTTTTTTTTCCATGGGTAAGTTCAATAGGTTTACTGGCTACATAAAAGGCAATGGGGTCCTCGCCAACACCATGTACAGCTTCTGACCACATCTGTCGGCACAGGATATCCTTCTACAACCTAATGAACAAGTTATTGACAACCTGAGCACTAATCAGAAAAGAGCTATCCTGGCACTTGATGTTAAGGGTGCATTTGACACATGTCACACACCACAGCCCTACAGAAACTCTTGGACACGAATCATAAGGCAAAGATGCATGGTCACATCAGGAGCTTTCTAACCGGCAGAACCACTTCTATAAGTGTCGTACACCTTAAGACGGAGAAAATTAATGTGCTGGAGAAGGGCACCCTGTGAGGGGCCATTCCTTTTTCCAATACTTTTCAATTTCACGATGAAGGACCTACTGAAGAGGCTGAGAAGTAAAAGCGGCATACAACATGCCTTGTATGCTGATGATATTACAATTTGGACAGACTCAAACCTCTCGCCTGGACAGCAACAGGACACTTCGCAAGAAGTCATAGATGTCACAACTCAGTACCCTGGCAAATGCAACTTACAGTGCTCCCCAGAAAAGTTGGAGCTGCTCATCATGCGTGCTCGCACAAGAGGAAGACCACCCAAGGAAATGCCAGAACCTGGCCACAAGCCCAGCCTATACCCAAGGTGCTCGTCTTAAAGAGTCGTGGGTCTCATGATTCAAAAAGACGGAGCAGGCATGATCACAATAAATCAGCTCAACAAAAACTTGTTGCAGGCCACTCACCTCATCAAAAGGATCACAAATAAGAAGCACGGAATAAAAGAGCAGGACACCGTGTGCATCCTACAGGCACTTGTTACGAGCAGGGTCACTTATGGCACCCCATACCTCGGACTCAAGGACAGTGAGAAGAAGATCAACACACTTATACGCAAAGCGCACAAGATCGCCCTAGGCCTGCCACAAACCACCTCCACGGAGAAATTACTGGCACTCGGTGTACACAATACACGGGAAGTGCTGCACCAAGCACACAAAGCCAGCCAGATCGAGCGACTCAACCTCAGAGTACGGGACAGGACACACTCAGGAGACTGGGCTCAGAGTTACGGAAGAGTGGGACTGCAGATTCAAAGCTTCACCAGAATTAAGAAGCTGAATCAACGTTGCGACCATACCCCTCAACATGCATCCAGAGCATCATAAACACAGATGACAGGCAAGGACACAAGCCCTATCACGACACTATGGAAGGGACAAGAATGTGTGATGTGATACGTCAATGCGGCAATATACCCGGGAAAGAACGCATACGCCCTCAGCGCGGTCGACAACAAAGGCAAGATGCTCAATGCGCCAACAACCAAGGCAGACACAGCGGAAGAGGAGGAGGGGGCAGCCATCTCACTTGCAAGTATAACAGCGCAGGGCCACGATGAAACTGTGGTACTGTAGGACTTGGAGACTGCATGCAGGCAATACTTGCTGGGATGGCTCAACAAGAACACACAAGATCTTCTCCAACAAGCGCACGTTAAACCCCCACACATGCATATTGTCTAGGCACCAGGACACTCATGCCTAAGGGCCAACGAAATGGCACACGCTACCACCCGAGAGCTCACTCACCGGGCACATTGCACCGAGGGTGAACAGACAGCCCTTTCGTCAGTTATCCAAAGGGAAGGTGAAGACGAAACCGTACCCACAAAGTTCTTGGACATCACAGCACATCACAGACTCGGTAGAAGGCGTTACCCACCACCTCATCTGAAGCTCAGCAAGGACGATATCACCTGGGGAAGACTCCAAACGAATACCTTTCCCCACGGCACGAGACTCAATGCGATGTACCTAGTTAGCTACAACAGCACTGCAAGTTCTACAACGAGCCCTGCACTTGTATTTTAAATGCATAATTTCACACGAAAGCTGCTTTATACCAACACTGCCTGAAACTAGTCTTTTACGTGAGCTGATATGGGCTTGCTACAGTGACCAAAATTGGTGGCGATTGTGTCTGCCACCGCTCCCTGTGCCTGTAACTGCTATCACTCACAATGAGAAAAAATTCCACACCAGCCCAGCTCAATAGGGACAGTGGCATCCACACCCTGAAACTCTGCATGGTCACTATATAGCGATATGACAGGAGTGGTGTTTCAGGACATTATGTATTGTCAGCTGTCAGCTCTGGTTTCGTTGATGAAGATGATGAGAAAGTAGGAGGAGGAAACAGCTGTTAGGAGACGACAACTATGATGAAGAAGTAGAAGAGAGGACGACTATGAATAGAAATATGAAGACAACAAAGAATAAGAGGAAGCAGACAATGACAAACCACACTTTGCACATCATAGCTGCAAGGTTTACACACTTTTACATGGATTGACATTGCTGCAGCCACTAAACAGGATGAAAGCTGTCACCACATAAAAAAGAAAAAATAAACACTCTGCCATAACATTTCCAAGTGAAAAATACCTTTAGCACTAGCAAAAAGCTATCATGCAATGTTGTGCATCAGCCTCCTAATACAAAAAGTATGCACCACACAGCTGACACACAAAATAACCTCATAAGCATGTCAACAAAAGCCTGTAAAATGTGTTCATAATGAGCTAGGCTCACTACTTATTATAGTGACACAATCTGACTCTATGATAAGACAAAAGTATAATGAATTATTATGCTTAGCTAAAGGTCACCATTTCATCTTATTTATTGGAGTGAAAAAAATAGAGACTGCTCTTTTTTTCATGAACACTCTCGCCTTTCAAAAGAAAATACAAGATATAGTCTAAGGATTGTGGTATGATTAGAGTTTTATGGTATTGGTAAAAATTTCATACAGGATGTAAATCTGTAAGAAAAGTGAATCACGCTAATACACAATACAGGCAAGAAACCCTTTGACGACATTGAAGGAGAACTCCAGCGGTCTTTTCGCCATATTCTGATATTGCTGCTCTCCAACAGTACTGATAGTCCTGGCCACGGTGTTTCAACTTGCTCAGAAACTGACCTATAATTTTAAATAACCGATTCAACAAGCTCAAACAGAAACTGACACGGGTGGATGCTTCATGCAGCATATAGGATGATGTCACAGCCTCCTTACCATTAGAATTACAGAGCTGGTGCCAGAAAAATGAAAGTGGTGAGGTCACCTGAGGATGTATCGAGTTGTGCCAGTTTTCTCTGATCCTGACAGCGACAATTTGAGCACTGAAGTAATAGTGGTCTATCATGTAAACGAAGGACGAAAATAAAAACGTATTGATTGACCGTTTTGCTGTTGACCGCGCGCCTGCTCAGGTAGGCTATGTTGTGGGTGATGGCATCAAAGACACAGGGTGACACGTGTGGGAATCCGCTAAAGAATTTTTTGAAATTCATTTTCAAGAAAACTAAATGACTTGCAACCTCCTGGCTTGGCATATATTATTACAGTAGTGAGGAGAACATATACTAAAAATTTCACGAAAATCAATGGACACTGAAAAATCGCTGGAGTTGCCCTTCGAGGCCACACTGACCAAGCAAAAGGTGGCGAAAGTTGCAAATATGCACATCATACATACTGATATATATGTATCATAATCACGATAACTTGTACCACTAACATATCAAGCACTTGTGCACTTAAGCACTCGAGTACCACTGCAAGTGATATATATATATACCATAACCACTTGCACTGGCACACAAGATTTCACGTTTCAGATCAACGCACACCTGACGCCAAGAGCTGCACGAGTTGCGACTTGTGCTAGTTGGCATGGCATTGCTGGGTCTCCCTTCTATCTCCTGCACTTTCGCGATGCTACAGTTCCATGCGCAAAAAGTGTTTCCAGGAGAGTGTTAAACACCCGGAACACCCTTACAAGCCCATTTATAAAGGCTTTTTGCGGGATGGAGACACAAATAAACAGCTACCAGACTTCGCCTCCGTTGAGGTGCACAGGCCGCGGCCCGAAAGCGATTTTGTGGAGCTGGCGCCAGTACCGGGATATTTTGGACGCTGCCGCACTGTTTGTAGGAAGAGTCAATCACCGTCACTGCCCCACGCGTGGCACTCTGTCGATGAGGTTTTCAAAAGAAAGGGCAAGAACCACAAACAGCAAGGCAGCCATGCCACCGGCCCAAGGCCGAAGTCCCGCTGAGGCATTGCAGCCATTGCCACTGCACGTGTAGATACAGGCTCGGTATTCCCTGTCGTCCCCAGGTCGTTTCACGTAATCACAGTAATGGCCTCGGTCACGAGACGAACAGAACCGGAACGTCCCAATACGACCTGCAGTTGAAGCACACAGGGAAAGTGAAAACCCATCACAGGAACGTCTCCCACAATATATGTGCCTGTAATGCAGTGAAATGGCACCTCCCCAGTACAAGATTTTTCAAATTTAGTGCCTCCTTTCAGCACCAACAAGAGGCTTCTCCCTGGCACCACTAGTTTAGTGGTGCCAGGGAGAGCCATGCCATGGCGTAACTATATTTACCAGAGCAGGTTAAATAATGACAAAGCATATATCCTCCATTACATACGCACACACACACACACTATAAATTCCCAAATAGATTGTGCAAAACAAAGTCAATGCCAAGCATAAACTATGCCATTCATCTTTAGTCCACACAGAAAAAAAGAAAAAGTCAGTGCTCACATATTCTGATACAGTCCAATAAATCATGGAGACATAAAAAAACACAGATGAGACAAGTGCTCACTTCCAATTGATTATTTCCTTGATAGGATTGCATTACGTAAGCATTCATGGAAAGTGTTACAAAAGCTGTTTCTACCAAAAAGTAAAAGCAAGAAACAACAAGGAATTATTCATCACTGTGGCTTGTTGTGCACACCATGGAGGGGGGAAGAAAAACCTAGGAGGTGGCCTCGTATGGTTCCACTAGCCTCGGCAAGGCAACCTCCTCTTGCCAACATGTTCGCGATCCCTCCCAGGCAGGATTATGCCCATATATGTGGCACACCACTTGAGGTTATGGCTGTAAGTTTTTGTGGAGCTTGACAGTGCATTAAGGTGGTGGTCTCACTGCCGCCACCTTGAAGCTGTTTAAAATTCTGCCACCAGGTCCACCCCACTCGGTCAGGCCAACAGAGAAAAAATCATTTGGAAGGAGGAAGGCGTCGACGCGACACGGAGTGAGGAGGAGATGCACACCTGCAAATGTTCAAGCTAGCTCGGGACAGTTCGATAAATAGAACACCAGAACAGGGGGAAAAACTACAACGATGTGGATCTTCTGCTTGTTTCTAGTCTTCTTTGTGCCCCCCAGTGAGCAAGAAATTACTGTTGTTAGCGCCACGCTCGGACGTGGTGTGCGGCGGTGGTTGCTTCTGGCCACCTGCGGCTCAATAAAGTGCGCGCACTTCTCTCGCCCAGCCGTGCAAACGCACGTGCTCCGTATGGCAACACCGTGCCGCAGTATTTAGCTTTGTCATATGGCAATACCGTGCCGCAGCAAAACCAACTTTGATGCAGTACAACTCTGCCACATGACACTACTGTGATGCGGAGAAGTCAACTTTGCTGCATGGTCATGCACTGAAGCTGTGCAACTTCCCTGCACATTAACTTTCCTGTGCAAGTTGCACAACAGTGCCTCAGTTGGTCTCAGTTACTACCTATTTTCTGCTGTATGTCATGTTACAACCCCTACACCCTGATAACACCCCCCCTTTCCTGTCACTACGAAGAGTCCCCCATCACTTCCATCAGTCCACAAAGGTCCCCGTCGCATCCACGTATGAAAACCACTGCTCTATACTCTACTAGGCCATCCAAAAATAGGCTATAAAACAGCAGCAAATAGCCCAAGACCGCATCGGCTGGCACTGTTCTGCTTCACTGCTCATTCATACATGTGATCATTTATGTGTCTACCAATGATTGCATGTGGTAACACAAGTTTTGCCTTTTTCTGAATCTGATAATAGAGCATACACACAGAGACATGTGATCATTTGTGTGTATACCAATGATTGCATGTGGTAACACAAGTTTTGCCTTTTTCTGGATCTGGTAATAGAGCATACACACAGAGACGAGTGCACAGTCATTGCATGAACAAAAGTGGTAATTAAAAAAAAAGACATCTTTGCAGTCAGGCAGTGGTTCATGTATAGGGGCACTAGAATTAAATTAAAACACTGGAACGTGTAGCCTATGAACACTGAAGCACCATGCTGCAACTAAACAATGCTTGCATGTCAGACAAGTGTTACGCCTTGCAGGCATAGAGTGCAACGCTGCTCAAAGGCTGCACGCTCTACCATTCTTATTTATGCTTCTTGCAGCACCATTAAAAACAGAGAAAGAGCTGCACGGTTGTGCACTCTGAGGTACAATTGCCAGAGACATCGCCCAACTAATCATGGACAGTGAAAAAAAAAATGGGGGGGGGCATGACAACACCATTGCCAGGCTGAAATAACGAAGGCCCCTATTAGCTTACATACAGATTAGCCTGCATTAACAGCAGCAGCACAGGTACGAGACAAATCCCACACTTATGCGTTCTGTGAGTCCCGTTGCTGGCTCGATGCACTCACTGTCTTCAGAAAATATTTAGACGAATGTAAATCACAGATCAGCATCAGCAACACCATCACACCATGTATGCCAGTTTCTGAAACAATGCGGCTACACATGCTCCGAGCAGGGGAAAAAAAAGAAAAGTTCCATGCAAAAAATTTCTTTCGATAGCATGATGCCTTGGCTATATCCGACCAAAATGACTAAGAAGTCGGGCAGTATTCACAGAGAACGGTTTCACAAAATGAACCAATGTCATGAAACTGTTCCCAGCAAAACTACCAAAATCCCATAAACGATCAATATAAGTGGGAGCGGTGAAATGTGGTTGGTACTTTCTTTCCAACACATTCACACAAAGTGTGAGAGCTGCAGCCCTCCCCTGCAAACCTATTTCTATACGCTTCTATGGCTGTTTAGAGGTCACATGAAAGAAACGTTTCAAAAGTTTCCTGTCACAAAGAAGGAACTGGCTGTGCAATCAGTGGACTGGATGAGGAGCATGTCTCTGGAAAGCAATGGCGCCATGGTTGTCCAACATAAAGCACCTTCAGAGTCCATGATGCAGTTTCAGTAAATAAAAAGAAAATCAATAAAATGCGCACACCTGTGGTAGAATACTACACTGCACTTCCTGTTCGAACGAGTTGAATTCCTCTGCACACAAGTTTGAAGCAGATGGTGAACAGTGATTAATAGCAAACAGAGAGAAAACCAGCCATAATGTTCTCTTTTCTAAAAGACCCTTTCATCATGTTTGAACATTTCAAGCAAACAAGCACGCAGGTCATGCAGTTGCAGTACATAGATCACAGAACACATAGCAGTGATCGCATCTGCAAACTACGAAACGTCTGTGTAGTGTGAAAATGGTCAGAAAATGAAACAGTTTCTTGTAACTCTTGAAATAAAGAACTGATATAAAATATTAAGAATGTTAAAGTAATGTGATGCAACTTCCAGCAAATAAAAATTAGCAGTGAGGCCTGGTGAATGCCGTTTAAGAAGCGACAGCCTCCCCAATTTAGGATAAGAAGTGTATGACTGAAAGGATGCCAATTAACACTGGTGATCCCTAAGATCAGCTATAATACGATTACTATAAGCAGTGCTACCAAGGGCCAGCTACACAAGAAATTTCAGTTCATTACAGCGATAAAACACAATCGTGAAGCTCCGCGACAACTCACCCCCATACATGCCTGTGGCCTTGATACAGTAGTTGGCCTCGTACAGGTTATCACAGCTCGTGGGCTCTGGTGAATTGCTATGGTCCCACAGCTCCGAGCAGTGCAGGTGTTGGTTGGAATCACACTGATGGCAATAGATAGCTTCAACTGGAACACAGTTAATGCACATAGTGCTTCAAATAGCTGCACTGTTTGGACAAATGCACCAACAAATACAATAACTACTGGACGATTTTATTGATTTTTCGGGCTTTACGTCCCATAACCACGATACGATTATGAGAGATGCCACAGTGGAGGGCCCTGGAAATTTTGACCACCTGCGGTTCTTTAACATACAATGACATCGTATAGTACATGGGCCCCAACATTTTACCTCCATCAAAATGCAGCCGCCATGGCCAGGATTTGATCCCGCGACCTTCGGATCAGCAGCTGAGTGCCGAGGCCACTAGACCACTGTGGCAAGGCAATAACTATTGAACTGCACACATATTACTCCCACGCACTTTCAAGTAGCAATAACACAGCTGCCTACATTGCTTTTAGCCTTGGTTCTTACACACACACAATGATAAAATGTGCGCTAAGTAATACGTGCCACTACAGTCATAGCTCTTCTATCTGTAACACGTGGAAACAATGAGCCAGTGATGACTTGGCGCATGCACGGCAGCATGCACAAACACAGTATGTGCGATGGCTAAGAATGACTGTTCATGCATTTCATGCTGGCCCTTTACGTTGCCAGTAACAAATGCTGCAGTCTCCAAATGGCCTTTGTTCAAAACCAAAACCGTAATGATCATGACCATCTATAAACTTCCCTACAAGTGAAGAGCTTGTTCCATAGACCTGCAGTTATCAATATCCTGCTTCAGCTTCATGTATCCCATTGCCTGCAAATCCCCTAGTCTAGACAGAAAATCCCTTCCCTGTTACTCTAGAGAGTCAATTGTTTTAAGCACCTCATTAGGCTAGCTTAACCCCACATAGAGCTCGTTAACCAATGGTTGGAATACAGGGAGCCCTATCGCATTCTGCTATGTGCCAGACATTGACCATTTCCTTGGTAAAGTGCTTTGCAGCCGCCAAAACTAGTATGTGGGCCATCGTGGATCCAGCCTTTTTTCCAAGGAGATGCAACTTTGAAGCAGTGACAAATAATGACTGCATGGTTGCTCATGATCAGTAACAACAGATTTATTCGTTCCACAACGAGCAAAATGGCAGCACACTGCTCCTTAAAATAAGAAGCACTGACATTCGAGCACGCATCGTTAATGCTGTATTGGCCCCACTGCAACTGATTTCCTAAGGTAACAGCAGTGTCAGTGTCACCTGACAGACCTGCAAGCAATGTGGATCTGTCAGTGTAAGGCTAGATACAAAAGGAACAAAAATATTTTGAAATGAGAGTCTGCAGGTCAGCTGTGTGCATAGCGAAGGAACACCTTATAGGCGATGCGCAAAGCGCCGACGACGCCATCTGCCGCCACGGCTCGGAAGCGTTGGTGGGTCCGAGCGAGCAGTGTTCCCGCGAGCGTGTACGCGTGTGCGCGGATGGATGTGTTTTCATCGTGATTTAACGACTCGCTCGGGCTTCAGAGATGCCGAAAAATAACTGCTGCGTTGTCGGCTACTCAGACACACACAAGAAATCGCCACGAACGCACTTATACAGATTTCCGGTGCTATTTCATGAGCGAGAACGACGGCGGCGGTGGATTGCGGCTGTACGACGCAGAAGGCAAGCAATCGCGCTGTTTACAGGAGTGTAAAGTCCGAGGACTTCGATGAAGAATAAACCAGGCTTGGAAGTGCGGGGGAAGACAATACGCCTGAAGAGCACCGAGCAGTGAGACCCTACGATGCCGTGTTTCTTTTTCTTTTTTTTTTCTGAAGAGAAAACCCAGAACATCACGGGCCACGCGCTCGCGATGCTACTTCGTCTTCTTTCGCGCCCGCTATTTCTCTTTTCTTGTTAACAGCAGTGTTAGAACGATTATCGTGTTTTATTTCTCCATTTATGTCGCTACGTCTTCAGCGAACCCTACTACGTTTACACTTGGTCGCCTCGCCTGCATTGTAGACGCTACAATGCACATGAGGTTGTTAGTACTGATAAGACGCGATGCCTAGGCTCTCTTGAAAAACGAATGGCGCGAAGCGCAATGTCAGAGAATGTGGGGCAGGTGACGGCTCCTTTACAAAAGCGCCGTGGAATCACACGTGTGCTGCACGAAATCGGCTGCATTCTACCTATTGATGGCACTGGAATGCGATCACCGGTGCAGAATGTTCGCTGTGCGCTCGCCTCAAGTTGCATATTAGCTGTAAAACATGGCACCTATGCACATTTAAGACTTTGACGATCGCGTAGAATGTAACGCCATTTTGCAACACTTGATAATAGCTGCAAAAAACCTAGCAAATACGTAGCCAAGCTGCTACGACAAGCTAGGTTACCACCAGCTGCGCAGTGACTCAGTCGCGCGCCACTAGCGCAAGCTGCCGAAATATATATTCGCAAGCCCCGCCACGGTGGTCTAGTGGCTATGGTACTCGGCTGCTGATCCGAGGGTCGCGGGATCGAATCCCGTCCGCGGCGGCTGCATTTCCATGGAGGCGAAATGTTGAGGCCCGTGTACTGTGCGATGTCAGTGCACGTTAAAGAACCCCAGGTGGTCGAAATTTCCGGAGCCCTCCACTACGGCGTCTCTCATAATCAGAGATGGTTTTGGGACGTTAAACCCCACAAAACAAAACAATATATTCACAAGTTTATCGTGCTGGTTTCAGTTTTACCAACGCTGACCCTTCGCGTGGCCGCACCCGTGAAATCCATGCGCCGGTGCGACAGCGATCCCTCAAAATCTACTATATAACCACATGGCAAGTAAACGAAGCTACTGTGTCGAAAAAAAAAAGAACGTTGGTTCACGCGTCAACGCATGCAGGCATCAGTGATCGGGACGTTATAAAGAAAGCGGTGCGATGATCTCCACTTCGTAGGGAAGCTTGTTGACGCTTGTCTGTGGCAAACACTTGGCGCGTATGGTGACATTGTCGTCCCACACAGCTGTGACATCGGACACATGTCCACTATTATAATGTGCAGCTCCTTTGCACACGCTATCGCCGCAAAAGTAATTATCTGGGACGCGCACAAGCGGCAAATGGCACGCGCGCACTTCCGCGATGCTTGCAGTGAAATGAGGCGTCTGCTACGCGACCCACCACCGGTTCCAACGGCCGTCGCTACGCGGCTTTCAGTGGCGCCCCTATAGGCGCTGCGCATGGCGTATACGGTTGTCTTTAATAATCATTAGACATTTCTAGCTGCTCCACAAGAAAGGAAACAGTCAAAGCTGGGAAGGACTTTGTGTTTGACACATGCTGTATGTAGACAGTGCACGCAAAATTCATAAGGGGGAGGCCATGTGGGAGTGGACCAGGACATAGCCGTGGATCTGCTCGACATGAGCCCATGGGTTAGTGGCAAGGTGCATGGAAGGTGCTGGCCAATTAGTGCACTGAGGTATCCAAGTCGTGTTCTCAAAACAGAGCTCTCTCTCGTGCAATGGGACTTCTTAGGATGGTCGCATCTGGACTTGCTTGTGCTGGAATTGGGCGCTACTGGCAAGCCAAAGCGGCTTGGACAAGGATTTTAGCCAAAGGCCTTGGCTGCAGGACTTGGGTACCTATGCCACCAATTCTGATGAAATTTTCAGCCAAGCTGCTGTTGGCGGTGACCGTACAAAAATGTGTAATGCTTCACCACCCGTATGTCCACCAACACACAGAACGTTCTGCACATTTTGCATTTATTCAAGCCTTCAGTCACTTGAAAACAGGGTAGTTTGCATACTACTGGCTCACTTGTGACAATTTAAAAAAAAAATGGCACATAAGAGACCAGCGGTAGCAGATGTTCATGTGCCGTAGGAGAAAACAGAGGCTAGCACATCGTTGCAAATGTGTAGCCGGTAAGCAATTTCCAATGCCTAATACCAGCCTCAAAAAATAACAAGATAAGTGTGTACTGGCGTCTCCCAACTTGCAGAAACTAGCGTTTTGCGAGCTTCTGTCCGATGGTTACAAGCGCGTCAACAATCTATCGACATTTTTACTTGAGCGAAGGTTTCCGCGACAAAATAACACCATAGCAGCGAATTTTTTATTGTTACTCTTGCAACAACCACGTGAACGAACGCTCATTTATCGATTGCCATTGTTCGATCTACACCAAAGGGACCGCGCGTCGCGGGAGCTCAGCCGTAAACAAAACAAGCTTGACAGGTCGCTGCCCCTTTTGTCAGCGACAGAGAACCGCATCGGCAGCGAGTGGCAACGCCCGCGTTTATGAGGGTGAATTCGTGCGGAATGAGGCGTGCCGCACGGATATCAAGGTGATCGGAGAGGCGATGGCAGGCATTCCAGCGAGAACCAACCTAAGCTCGGCCCCGTATCTATGACACACAAGGCACACACAACACACATCGTGCAGTAAGTGCGTTAGCGGCCTCACCAAGTGAGACATTAATGCTGCTTTAAAATGGGATAGGAACTGCTGACGAAGAAACGAAAAAAAGCCATGCAGCGAAGCTGACCTCTTCAACCTCCAACGGCCATCGTTAATTTCGCAGCTACAAGTGCATGCACAATCATTAAATTGAGACATTCAGCTAGCAGCAGCTTGAAGGATAAGTTGACGCGGTGCTGATGTCGAGAGAAACTCAAGGCATCGGGGTAACGTGCTTGAGGCTTAGACGAGGGTGTGACCGGATTACGAACAGGCAGTTCCGCATGCCCAAAAGCCGCGTCCCTTACGCCGCCTCATGAATTGTAGCAGGCAGTAAAAGAAAAAACGTCACAGCCAGACTTTTTGCCTCTGAGCAGCGACGGCTGATCGAAGGTTAAAGAATCTGGCTGCGACTGGATATTCGGGGAAAGAAAAGATATTCTGCTCACCTGATGCCCAGAAGCTACTCGTAACCGTCGCTACCGTTACAAGTAGCCACCACACCGATGCCATCGCCGTGAAATGTTCGATCGGCAAACACACTGCACACTCAAGCTCGCACACCTAAGACTCAATACTATCACGTCGCTTTCGTGAAAACGATCGTGAAAGTAGCTTGTTGACACTGCATTCCACACTTGCTCGGAACTTCCAAAAGGACGCAAAGAATGTCGCCGTTGACTCTACAGGTATGCCAAGACGTACCTGCAAATAATGCAAATGTCTCCTCCACCACACCACAAACTTTTGGCGCTGGCTGACACGCATATTCTAGGCATACATTTAAGAACAGCAGCGCCACAGCGGCCACAGCTTTTGGCTTTTCCGCGCGCTTTTGGCGGCGTTTCCGCTTCCGCTTAAGACTCGTGCAGCCGGCAGAGACGGCGGTGCATGCGGTAGCGAGGTCCGGTGACTCCGGTGTGGTTTGCTGAAGCTTCCTGCTTGGATCGTGTTTCATTCAGATATTTGCCCGGACCGTCGCGTGACCATCGGATCTGCTGTATTAATTCCAGGTAACCCATCTCATAGCAATGATACACGTTTCAGTTTCTTGCATCGATCGTTGTAGCACCTTATGTAAGGACAGTGTTTATGCAAGGTTTTGCGGGCAGTCGTCGTGAGATCAGCACAGGTTCACTAAAATTCTAGGCATTTGGCGGCACCCGGCAGTCGCGTTGATGCCGCGTGTCAGTTTGGGCGTCAAGCGCGTGCACTTTTCAGGCACGCGCTCTGGTCTGCATTCGCAGCGACGACGATGTGCACTTGATGTGGAGATAAGTTGTGCTCATTGATTCTGACGAGAAGACCGTAAGTACAAATACGCGTCACTGTGTTGAGCTAAAGGTTCGCGGTGCGCGTGGCCGAACTCGTGACATTTGTGAGCACGGGACACCTGGAAGCTGTAAAACCCGGTCTCTATCGAAAGCACGTAAGACGTCTAGCGAGCACAGCCATCTTTAAGCGTGCAGAAAGTGGGAGAAAAGGGCTCATTTCTTGTGTTAACTTGCATTGCACTTTACCTTGAATTAGGCCACCCATTCATTAGTATTGCGAAATCAAAAGTACAGGCGTCGCAGCCACCGTGTAATGAGCATTAGGGTCGTAGTTTGAGGAATGCGGAGAACACATGAAGGTGATAATCGGGTTACTGAGGCTGTTTCAGAAAAGCGGTGAAACCACGTTGCTGATGATCACTCGGCATCTCATCTAATGGTCAGACAGTGTGCGCTAGCGCCCTATAATAATGGGTACTAATGGTCGCTTATGCATCACTTCTACAGTTTGGGAATACAAGGACTGTCAACAGAGAAGCATTGTGTATTGCTGTTCTGATACTGCAAAAGATAAAAGTGTTTATGATTGTTGAAGACTGAGCCATTGGGCTTCATGAGTGTGAACCTTTTCGACCTTTTTTTCTTTCTTTTCATTGGACAAATCCTTCCAGTGAATGGTGCAAGGGGATGCCTGCGTCGTCTTCCTTTCTACTGCTTTCAACATCCTTCTGGCCATGATAATTTATGGCTTGAATAGAGCTACTTAAATTGTAATGGGTTCACCACGTGGCAATTTGTAGTCGGACATGAAGCACCACTTTTGTTGGTAACTCAGTCTGCTCAAGTGCTTGGCAGTCTGTTACTGTTGCCACATGATCTATGTTTACTCACTACTAGAGGATAAGTATTGCACTCTTTTCATCTTCAACTTGAACATTTCAACATAGGTCCGTCTGGCTGAATTAAACAATATTTTAACCTAAGATTCTTCCAGCTGCTGTTTCCTAGACTGCCCAATGTTTCAAGGCCAGTTTAGCCTCTTCGTGTGGTAACCGTCTGGTACGCAGAGGTGATGTCGCTTCTGGTTCTCCTTGCACAGCACCTCCTTCCCCTCGCATTGCGAAGACCGTGAGCATATACCGAGGGTATAGTTTCGCGCGACCGGTTGATGTTTCCGGATGTGTTCTGTGTGTACCACGATTCTAGCAAAAGCCTTCTTCCTGGATTTGTTTCTGCGTCTATGACTACAGCTCTGTCAAAGTCTATGCTGTGGTCATACCTTTCACAGTGCTCCTGAAGACGAGGCTGAACTTGCCTCAAAACATTGGCCACTCTAAGAGATTTTGCCATCCTAGCTTCAAATACTGTTTTCATCTGCACTCCTCTGTTACCTCTGATTTTTGACATTAAGCTGATTATTGTCACCATAGTTAGCAATTCTGCTCAAGTTTACTTCCCAGAGAATGTGAAAATGCTCCGGTAATTTAAGAGCCGAATCATGTTACCAAGAAAAGTTGTACTCTGGTGTTTTATATTGCTAGTGGCCCCACCATTGACAGCATCTAAAGCACAAATATGCTTTAGCACATGCAACTGTCATCTAATGCGAAAGCAGTTGTAAGTGTGCTGACACTTTTTGTTGAAAGCTAATTTCAGGGAATGATATATCAAAGCATAAAGTATCATGCATCTCATGGGACTTTTTCTTTCGCAGCGTAACGTGGCCTTGGCAACATGTCATCAGCACAACACTCTGACGATTTCTACAGCCAAGGCAAGGCCTACTGGGAGACAATTCCAGCCACCATAGACGGCATGCTAGGCGGCTACTCTGAGATCAGCAGCACAGACATCCACTCATCGAACCGGCTACTCAAGCAGTTTCGAGAGGTATATGTGGAAACCTCGAATGAAATGCCTGGCGCAGACAGTGTGGCTTGTGAAAGTCGTTGGTTGTGTGTTGGGTACCTTGCAATGACTTTTACGCACAAGCATACATGCCCCATTTGCAACATATGCGATGTCATGTATGTACCAATGAAGCATCGTGGAAGCACTGGGTGTGAACCACGATAAGACTGTATGAGGCGCGATAAGGCTAAGCCACAATAAAGCTGCGTGAATTCTTCAGGGATTCCAGTGGCCTTGCGACAGATATCAGGTCAGGAATGATTTAACTATCGACCACACAGCTTGAACAATTTGCCTATAACAAACCTCGACACAATGAATCCCTCAATATTACGAAGTTTTTCAATTCCCCACTGCATCTCCATAGGAGGACATCTATTTGTAACCTCTGTATAACACAGTGCCAGTGGAAGACAATGTTGATATAACAAAGCTCCCCTACCAACTGCCTTGTAATTTTGCCCCCAATAGCGTGGGCAGCAGCAGGATCCACTTTCGCGGCTACTCTACCAACAAGAGCGCGAAGCAATGTCATCGCGAATAGCATGCACGCAGCCGCTGCAGTATGCTTGCTTCCACAGAATGAAACACAGGGAGGGACAAGGCTTGTCTGCATGGGCCCCACTTCCTTCTCGGCTCCCTCCTTCATCCGAGCTGTCCACGTAATCCTCGTTGCCGCAGCTGTGTCCTTTCCTCCTTCCTCCAATCCTTGTGTCAGGTCTCTCCCCCCCCCCCCAAGGTTTGCGCACTGGCACTGCTGCCACTCGCTACTGTAGCTTTGTGTGCCTGTTTCTTTAAATTTTTTTTAATGCCATCATGCCGTTTGTTAGCTTTTTCTTTCTTCTTTTAAATTTAAGGCGGTGCACACACGTGCAACTTTCAACCCATTTACACGCATTCAGTCACTTATGTGTATTGTTTAGAGGATGAGTGCTTTAGTGGAGGAAGAGCATTATTGCTATTGTCATTGTGTTGTTATTACTGTGGGCTACTGCGCTGTCCCTATTGAAGAGATGCCGGATGATTCATGGTGGAGAGTGTCTCATATCACTTCAGGTTGAGCCACTAGTGGATGGCAACAAACCTTCGGAGGTCAATTCAAGCTATGCTTTCTGCGTTTTTGCCGCAAAATAAATGTGTTCTGGGCTAGGTATCCCTCCAGCTGGCCCCTTGTTTCATTTGCATGTTTCGATTTTGAATTTTTATGCCGGGACTGGATATAATGAAAACCTCTTTATAATGAAAATTTCTAACCGCTTCTCATTTTTATTATATCCAGGTTTAACTGTATAAACTTTTCTACATAACTTTCTAGAGGCAACTCTGGCGCCAAGATCATTCAATCATGTCATAATAACGATGGGTTGTGGATAGACACATGCAGTCTGTGTGGTTGTGGCTTCGCGTATTCCTGTGGCATTCCTCTGTATCTTTATTAATTTCCTACCAATCATAGTTTCCCAAGTACAGCCAGGTGACAAGTTGTAAACTAGCAAAACCAATGTGAATTTCTTCTATTTATGCAGCAGTGTTCCACTTAATGTTGCTATCAATAAGCCACAAAGCTGCCTAGAGCTTGAAGGACAAAGCTTAGGCAAATCCGTACTTAGAGGTTAAAGCAGTGATATATCGATTTTTTTTTCTTAATATCATAATGGAGCACTTTACTGAAACATATTTTACAGTGCTTTTATTTGTGCAATTTCTGGCGCTTTGTAAAATGTGTCTTGCACGTGTTCGTATCGGGAAGCAATCAGCAGAAAAGTAAACCTTCCTTATATCAGTTGAAATTTCCTTAAACGCTTAAAAGGGCTCTGCAATGCTTTTTAAACACAGCAAGAAACCACCATCAGTCGACTGCGGGAGCTGCTGTGAATGTGCCAGCCAAATCTTATTGCACTACAGCCCCGCCACGGTGGTCTGGTGGCTAAGGTACTCGGCTGCTGATCCGAGGGTCATGGGATCAAATCCCGGCTGCGGTGGCTGCATTTCGGTGGAGGCGAAATGTTGGGCCCGTGTATGCTGTGCGATGTCAGTGCACGTTTAAAGAACCCCAGGCGGTCAAAATTCCCGGAGCCCTCCACTACGGCGTCTCTCATAATCATATCGTGGTTTCAGGATGAAAAACCCCACGAATAAATCAATTCGAGTGATAGAGTTAATGCTCCGTGTGATGTTATATGTTGAAAAAAAGAGCAAGCAGTTTCCAACCATACTTAAAACTAAGTTGCAATCTCCCTGGTGCGTGCGCACCAATACTTGGCTGACATGTTCACAGAGGCCTTCACAACTGATTGGCAGAATTTTCAGACTGTGTTAAAGAAGTGTTTCATGGCCCCTTTAAGATACATGGATGGGTTCTCACTGGCGCTGGCAGTGTCCATTTCCCTTTGTCTGCATTTTGGAAAAGCTGTAGTCCATATTTCACTAAATATGAGAAAGCACTTTCAGTGCTGCACTTGACAGTCGAGGCAGGCCATTCAGAATGCCAGTATGTATTCCAGAAGTGTATAGGGTTGAATTGGTGTTGCACTGTTTAGAGCACGCACACTATGAGTTCATTTTTTTTAGTGTATATCTACACTAACCCTCGTAGAAGGTACCTCAGTACCTGGTGAACTGTATGGCAGTGGGCTTAAAAGTAGGCCTCTGAGAACTGAACGAAGCAATTTTTTTCTCTCCTGTAATTGGTTTACAACTGGCATGTGCATCTTGCGTCGGAATTTGTGTTGATTTCTTGCAGGTCTGTACACTGGAAGGGGGAGTGCGGGAATGAGGCCAGGGCAGGTATTGTGGTGCCCGCTTTAGACAGGCAGCACCTGCATTTATTTAAAAGATGCCTTCCCACAGGAAGTGTAGACAAGGATGGAGCCCCCACAATTTCCTGAAACCACTGTAACCATAACGAGAAGTTGGGCCGAGTTGACACATTGCTGGAAGGAATGCTTTTGGAAATCTACTTCAGTGCATCCATTGCCAAGACCTGTGGGGAAGAGAAAAAATCTTGTGAGAAGTATAGAGTTACCTGAAATGGTCGCTGGACAATGTTGCCCTACGAGTAAAACTTACCTTTACCCTGAGAGCTATGACACAGTGGTTGATAACTGATAACTGTTGCAGGCAAGCTATGGGAAGTGTTCATTGTCTAAAAAATCTGTGCATTTTTTATGCAACATTTCCTATTGCCAGCTTATCAAAGCTTCGCTTATACAGTTTCCAGTATGTGGAATCGTCGTGGTAGGCGTGGGGAATAAAAACTGTACGAAGGATCCTTTTTTTGTCTACCTGGCATCATCTGAGAAGAGTTGAAGCCACATGCTACTCTTGGTATCAACAAATGTGCTGGCTTCCGGATCAGGTTAACATATATGACACCGCTCTGGTAATTGAAAGTAAGGCGTTGCCAGGTTTCATTTCGAACACTGTATAAAGGTTGCTTGAATGACGCATTTTTCGTGGCTTCTTTAATCAATGCCAACAAGGCAACGTGTGGCTAGATTTGTTCGTCCATAGTTGATTGATTTCTGGGGTTTTACATCCTAAAACCACAATATGATTATGAGAGACTTGTAGTGAAGGGCTCTGGAAATTTTGCCCACCCGGGGTTCTTTAACGGGCACTGACATCGCACAGTACACGGGCCTCAACATTTCACCTGCATCAAAATGCAGCCTCCACACCCAGGATTTCATCCCGCAGTTCTTGGATCAGCAGCTGAGTACTAGATCATTGTGGCAGGACTCGCCCATATTTGTCCTGTGCCACAACCATTGAAAAACAAATTTGGTTCCATATGCTGCTGAGAAGGGTTAATGTCGCTGTGCGTTTCCTGTATGCAGTCGTAGGGTCACATGTCAATATTCTTGTTTGAAACTGCTTGCAGTCTCGTGTCAGGAATGTGGGAAGCTGTTAGTGGCGTTGTGTATATTAGTACTACCATTGACTACTAGCACTCAGTGTCTGAATGGTTCGAATCTGTCTTTAATTGCCATTTACTTCTGCTGTTTTAGTAGTAAATTAATCCTGTAATCCGTCGGGGATTTCTGTGGTTGCAAACTATCAGTACTATCATTTTTTTTATTTAAAGGTGCAGTGCCACATTCCGTCGTGCGGGTGCAGGTAAATACAGCTGCCGTACTCACCAAAGTCAGTGGGTTCGCATAAAGTGTGTCTTGCATTTGCTTTTTGCCACCACTCGACTGCATGTACTGCTGCTTTCTGAGTTTTTGTTTTCCTGCGCCAGCCCACTATGGTGTGTAGCTAAACCAGCAAGCCAGTACGCTTATAAACCCTGCCCTCTCCCTCAGGACAAGGTGGCTCCTCTGGGCAGGCAGCGGGCACTGGACTGCGGTGCTGGCATCGGCCGCATCACCAAGCACTTGCTGCTGCCACTCTTTGACACCGTCGACATGGTGGAACAGAACCAAGCCTTTCTGGACCAAGCACGAACGTACATTGGCCATGGATCGGAGCGCGTTCAGAACCTTTTCTGCCAAGGTGGGTTGCACGCTGATGCTCTATGCTTAGCACAAGTGTATGCTTCTCCACTTTTACATGTGCCATGCATGCTTGGACCAAAGATGACACAATGGAATGGACAAGACGTGGCTTCACCTTGCATTCTTTCTCGTCCGAATGGTTGTCCTATCTTTGTGCTAGAAGATAGCGGTACACTTGAACCGAAGTACAGTCAAACCTCGTTAATACGTAGTTGGCCGGGAATGACGTTTGGGTACGCACTAAGCGATGTACGAACTAACCGTCAGTGCCGGTTTAGCGGCTACTAACCAGCCAAAAATGAACGTCACGAACCCCATAAACACACTCACGCACACACAGGTACGCAAGCTTTATTCAAGGGCAGGCAGCAAAAAAATCTGTTATTTTCACTTGCCACCGTGGTGGCCTCGCTGCGACGATGGCATCTCAACTCAACTGAATTGCACAGGTTTTGCGACGGCATCAAAACCTGTGCAATTCAGCATCAAAACCTGTGCAATTCAGTTGAGCTGCGAAAGTTAGCGCTTTCTCAGTAAGAAGCGGTCCAGTGACGGGCAGGTTCATGCTCCGCACCTCCTTTAACCAAAGAAGCAGGGCCTTTTCCACTTCAGGAAATGCAGAGTCTCTGATGCGGCACCTCTTCAGATTGCTGCCTGTGCCGCCCCTCAACTTTTCGCGAGCGTTCGATATCCCGCACACAGTCGTCGGAGGCAAGTCCTTTTCACGGGCTACCGCAGATTTCTTCGCTCCATTTTCAATGGTGCGAATGATTTCCAGTTTTTCCTTAACACTCAAAACGCGATACTTCGGCATAGCAGTCCTCACGTGCGAATTAAATCACACAACACGCGCACCAAACAATTAAAAAAAATACGCCGTGCAAAAGACCGTTGTTAAAGAACACACCACTGCGCAAAACACCACCGGCGGACACGGGAGAATGAAAGAAAAGAAAAAAAAAGGAAACGTAACGGATTCCAAAGTGACAGCGAATTCCCCTACCGTCAGCCGCTGCGGACTAACAAAAACCAATCTCGTAGGCCATACAAACAAAAAAATACGTCAACGTGGCGATCTCGAATGCCATGCTTTTGTGCGCTTTGATAAGCAACAGCCGTATGAACAGAAAATACGTCAACGTGGCCATGTTTTGACGTCACTGTCGCTGCAGTTTACCAATCTCGAAGGCCATACTTTTGCGCGCTTCGATCGGCAACAGCCGTACGAACAGAAAAAACGTCAACGTGGCCATGTTTTGACGTCACTGTCGCTGCAGTTTACCAATCTCAAAGGCCATACTTTTGCACGCTTCGATCGGCAACAGCCGTACGAACAGAAAATACGTCAACGTGGCCATGTTTTGACGTCACTGTCGCTGCAGTTTACCAATCTCAAAGGCCATACTTTTGCACGCTTCGATCGGCAACAGCCGTACGAACAGAAAAAACGTCAACGTGGCCATGTTTTGACGTCACTGTCGCTGCAGTTTACCAATCTCAAAGGCCATACTTTTGCGCGCTTCGATCGGCAACAGCCGTACGAACAGAAAAAACGTCAACGTGGCCATGTTTTGACGTCACTGTCGCTGCAGTTTACCAATCTCAAAGGCCATACTTTTGCACGCTTCGATCGGCAACAGCCGTACGAACAGAAAATACGTCAACGTGGCCATGTTTTGACGTCACTATCGCTGACAATTTTAGTCCGGTCGTCGCCGCTCGTGAATCGAACGTCTGCGCAAGTGAAATTTTGCCGATTTTCTGCCTGTGAACATATAAAAACAAGAAAATGGTACGTACTAACCGCATGTAATGCAACAAGCGACTACGGCTTAAGCGGTCAGCCAATACATGGGGTTCAATGGGGACTGGGTGGGGGAATCTTCGCGACTACGTTTAAACTGGAGTTACACATTAAGCGGGTACGTATTAACGAGGTTTGACTGTAGTAAATGAAATTCCCATTGAAGTCAGGAAGGTTAACTAGAAAATAACTTCCATTTTGCTACCCTGCATTGGGGGTGGGATAAGGGGAGATAGAAAGGTTACAGAAAAAGAAAGGTAAGCACACACAGGCATACGAATGCAGTAGTTATATAGAAATAAGTGCTGTCGTGCTAGGTGCCAAGTCGCATTATACTGACATTGTGTGTCTGTGTAATTTTGTTTGTTGCCATTATAAAACTTCATCGCTTGCAGTGCTTCATATAGCATTAACACAGGCCATAACACTGTCTTCTTTACGTGCTGAAATTTTCATACCCAAATGACATATGCCGCAACTAAGGGCAATATTGGTTATAACGAAATAATGGATATAGTAACGTAATGAGTCTCTTCATCTTGATTATAATGAGGTCCAAGTGCATATCAAACCAGCTTCTCCGACAATGTTTTTTTCTCTGCCATGGAAAAATTGTTCTTTGTGTCGCCACACACCGACAGGCCTTCAGGACTTCTCCCCCGAAGAGGGCTACTACGATGTCATCTGGTGCCAGTGGGTGACTGGACATCTGACGGATGCTGACCTGGTGTCATTTGTGCAGCGATGCCTGCGGGGCTTGCGTGACAATGGCATCATTGTCATCAAGGACAACATCACGCAAGACAGCATTGATGTCGACAACCGCGATGGAAGCATCACGCGCCCCCGCCAGCTATTCCTGCAGCTCTTTCAGAAAGCTGGTGCCCGTGTGCTCGCCGACCGCAAGCAGTACCGTTTTCCCAAAGGCTTGTATGAAGTCAGGACGTTCGCCCTGAGGTGATGACATTTCGCGCATGTCAAGTCGCGCCACTCTGTTGTTGCCTGCTGGTTATTTGTTTTCTTCAAGCGGGTTGCACAAAATTAGGAATGACTGTGATGGGATAGTAACCGCTGGTCACCTAAAATACAGCAGGCAGCTGACAGCTTGGATAATTGTGAGATACCGGTCACTCAGTGTGTGATATCGTGTGCATGCTCTCCCCATTGTTCCTCCCTTACCTGTTTCTGCCCTTGTTCTTTATTGTTACTGTTCAAATTGCTCTTCCTAGTTCATAGGGAGCTTCTCTGGTTTACAAGATCAGGACAGTGATTATGCACTGCCTGCACTAGTTCATGAAAGGCTGTGGTCAAGGGACCATTAGTAGTAGTGTTGGGTTCAGTACACCAGTTTTTGTCATAGTGCTTCAGTTAAAGGAGTGCTGACACAAAAAATTTTAGACATTTTTGTATTCTTGCTCTCTGAAAAGCGCTGGTGTCGAGAACCCTAACGTGGTGCCTCAGAACAAAATGGATGTATTTTTGTAACGAAGCAGGAGAAACGGAGACAGTACCCGTTCAGTAGGCCAGCTGTTCCATTCTGTGTCTTCTTCTCTGACCCGGCACCTGCCGAGCACCTGAGTGCCGTTGCCACTCTTAGTCATCACACTTGGCCATGACTGCAAGCGCGGATAGCAGCTTGCGGCGTTTCCGGTGGACAGAACTGCCTGTTCCTTGGCGACCGGTCTTGGCCACACTGAGACTTGCCACGGAGATTCACAAGCGCCGTCTCCAGCGGACGGACAATTATGCAGTCGCATTTTTCGTGGCCTGGACGAGACAGAGCAGTCATACACTTGCCGGGTGGAGAATTCATGCAAGTTTGGACAGGCTGCAAAACATCCATGGTGTGATCTGACAAAGCAATCTCCGTCTTGCCTTCTCTACACTTCTTGTCCTTTTGTAGCTGGGGAGAAGGCTTGGTGGCTCCATACTGCTTCCATACGCTTGAGTGCCATCATGGCTGGACCTCACTTCACAGGTGTCACCGTCAGTAGAGTGTCATGGTCGATTGTTATTGGCTTGGCAGTGTCTGCATCCACGCAGGCCAGGTGGTCGGAGTGGTGCGTGTCAGCTGCGTGTATATGAGGTGTGTCGGTAGGGTCGGCCATGTCGGGTTCCGATGACCTCTGCAACAAGCGCACTGCGACCTCCACTGCATTCGCTTCTTTCAGCGAAACGTCGCTTGGGTAGTACGGTTCTGCACATTCGCCCAATGACAGAGCAGTGTCGGCAAGAAATGGAGGCTGCCCAGAAACCTTGACTTCGTTGATGGTTCTTGAATGGCGCAAGGCCTTGTTCGCGGCAACAATGCTGGTAGCCCAGGATGTAGGTGCAATGGGTCACGAAGTACATTTTTCTTTTGATCTGTGGGCCGGTAATGCCCCTGGTACAGCAGTGCATTAAGTGAGCGCCGCTTCTCGGTGTGAATAGGATCAGAACTGGCATAGGCCTCTGGCAGTGATAGGGTTATGTGGAAAAGCGACGCAGAATCCGATGCGCACAGCAGAGAACACAGCGTGCGACTGGTATCCGTGGCACATATGTTGCCATCTTCACTTCCAGTCAAAGGGCTGCAGGCGGGCTCCTCAGTGCTGAGAATTTGGCCTTCAGGATCTCGTTCAGCGAAGGTCAGGTTGGTCTTAGAAACTCGTCTTTGAAAGTCTTAGAAACTCTGTCATTTGATGTCATTTGCACATGGCGCCCTGAAACACGGAGCAAGAAAGACAGGAGGGGAAACTCCGGGCCGGCGCCAGCGCGAGCGTGCGCCGCGATAATGTCACCCTGGGAGAGGAGGTTGGCGAACGTCCGCGCAGCGATCCTCACGGCGACGCACGGAACTATTGTTTTCCGCCGCGGTCGGAGAGCGCGCGCGCCCGCGTTCTCCGACGGCGCCCGGGTGTCGTCTGCTACATCTTGCACTGGCCACTTGCGCTACGTTGCCATGTGCCGCCAAAAAAAAAAAATGCTTTTAGTTAGAAATGTTCGCGCTAGGAAGGTAAAGCCCGAGTAAAGCATCTTATTGCCGATCTCCTTTATTTTTATTCATATTTTGTATAGAATGATTTTGTATCGAATGGAAGGAACAAACTGGCACACTTCAGATAGCAGACGATGTGATGGTGCGGCGGTGCGGCTTCGCGTTTCGTAAGTTTTTCGGCATAACAAAAGACGACATTTTGTTTTAGGTTATTAACATACGCCATAAAAATTCTGATCAGAGCATGCCATACACAACTAGTGTGCGGGATAGAAAATTTAATCACATTTTTGCATCATATTTGGACAGACGTGAACAGACGGGGCAACGTATGTGTTGGCTTCGAGAATCAACACGTCGTAAGTTCGGAAGTTCCTGCGCTGCTCATTCGCGATGTATGTTTCGGTGTAAGAGGTCGCCGATAGTCGACATGGGGCGCCAATGCTTTGTCCCGAACTGCAACAGTGGATATAAGTCCTGCGCTGAAAAAGTTCGCACCTTCAAAGCTCCAGCTGACCCTGAACGCTTGCAGGAATGGGCGAGGCCGGGTGGATCGCCATCTCACAACATGCGACTACGTCTGCGAAAAGCATTTCCCCAGCGAAATGGTGAGCAGGTGCAAATACTACGCTGAGATTGGAGGCGCGGTCATCCTTGACCAACCGAAGACATCTTCTGGGCTACAGTCGACTATGTTTTGGATAACTTGAAACTCACGTTTCCCTGTGATCAACACAAGAATGACGCGCTTGCAAGAATCCTTTTTTACTACGTCGGCATGCGAATGCGACAACACTGTGTGAACGAAGCGCGTGATAAGGACCACACGGCAGCGTCAAAGAAAAAATTCTCCAGGCTTTGCAAAGACTAGGTCTCTCGGAAAGCGCCGTGTATCCGCACTTTCTTCGAAGAAATGAAGGAACTTATAGAGGAACGAATACACGGTCCTCACGGGCCTTTCAGAATAAATTCTGGTGTAACTGTGGTGTTATATAAGTTTTTCGTCTTTGTTTGTAGCAGCTCTACATTGAATAACGACAATCACGAAGTCCCAAAACAAAACACATGTCAGAAAAGCCTACACAGATCAGAATAACTTTTTTTTTCTGCAATATGCATCAACCCCCGTTATTCCCGCTTGCAGGCAGGCTACATGACACGACATTTGTTTCGTAATGAGAGGATATAACACGCCAATTTACCACAAATAAAGCCTTTACCCTATAGCATGCGAAGGTGAATAGATTGAAGAAAACTAAAAGCGTACGGAAAGCAGATGAATTGGTGAATAAATTAAAGCGAACCGCTCTAGGGATTGTTGACAGTTCCATGATATACAAGAGTGGCACTCAAGCACCGAGCAGAAGCGCGCAAGCAGACGACAAGAGCGGTCTCGACGCTGCCCGCGCCTGCCGCTCCGGCGCGGCAGTTCGGCCGCGGTTCTGTAGGTGGCGCTGTCACGACGTCCGCCGCCGCTTTCCGGGGTGACACTATCGCGGCGCGGAAAGGAGCGAGTTTCCCCTCCTGTCTATTCTTGCTCCGTGCCCTGAAACAATGATGATTTGACCGTCCTCCAGCAAGCCCAACAGTGATTTCGCCGATGTTTAGGCAACTAATGTTCATACGTTATGGTATTGACACAGTAGCATTAAGGACCTAATGTTGCAGAAAATCCAGCGTCAGAACAGTGTCATTGTAAGCGTCCACGGCAGAAATAATCATCCAAACCTACCGCAGTTTCCCAAAGCACCCAACTACTCAAGCCCTCCATCATGGTGCAGATGCATTAGTGAACAAAACTTAATTTCTCAAAGTAAAAACTGAGAGAAAATTGTAAACTACAACTTAACACCTGCACACATGGTAGCTTGGACTGTAATTTGAATCTGTGAGAAAACATAATTCTGTTACGAGGAGGCAATGCAAGCGTGGCCCAGTATAGCGTTACTCTTAAAGGCAAAGCTTAAGCATCCTCAAACATTTCGTTCATTGCAGTGGGGCTGGCTTGCAAACGCTACACAATGAAACTTTGAAATGAACATAAAATTAGGAGTGTGAATATTCGAAATTTTGAATAATTTTCGGAGAGCGCTTGCTATTCGATTCACACTGAACTTTTACTATTCGAAGTTGGTAGTTAAGGGAAAAAATACGCTGTCTTGCGACAAGTGGCCCATTCCTGCAAGTGCGCTTCGCTGCATAACACCCGTGTACTGCGGCGAAGTTGCCACTCGCACACCGCGGCGAAGCTAATACCCCTGACACACGGGCACGCTAAGTACTTTAGGTAAGGGGACATCTGCCGGAAAGGCGTTCATGCCCAGTGATACACGACAAAGGAGTATCTCCTTCCCGGCAAAGTTCCTTTGCAGAAAGGTAGATCGGCGATCTACTTTTTGAGCGTAAAGGCATACTCTCGCCAACAGCGTACACGACCCGTAATCGGGAGAGAACTTTTCACAAAATTACAACACCCCGCAACTATTTTCTTGCCTTGCGTATAAGCTTTAGCTTTTAGCCGTGTAATGAGATTTGTTGGGCCGGAAAGATTTATTTTTACCACACTCTCCAACGCTCACATCGCCGCCATGCGGTATTCCGGCAGTCATTATCTTTTTCGTCGCGGCCTGAAACGAACCATCAACATTATAAGCCATCAGCAATAAAAACGATATTTTTACGATCCACAATTGTAATGGTAATTAAATGCAGAACTTTTATTTAAAAATGTTCACTATCTTGCTGCTTTAACAAGGAGCGCCATTTTCTTGCGGCGTTCGTCTTCGGAACCACCTAAAGAAGTTCACGTGCTGCCGTGTGTCATCGGCGCAACTACTTTCTGCAGAGGGTCCTTTAGAGTAGAAAAAGGGGTTCACTACAAAGGACTTTACTTTCGCCCGTCTCTCAGGGGTATTACACCTGTGCACTGCGGCAAAGCTAGCTCAGCTTTCTGTTGCACAGTTCCGTTGGACTGTTCTTCAGGACTCTGGAATGACACTGCGGAAACGTGCTAGTCACACAATAAATTCTTTGCCCATAAACAGTCCATTTCTGAATAGCATTATTAACCTTTTACTTGCCAATTATTCGAAAAATATTCGATTTGAAGTTGAATATAAATATTCGAATTCGCTTTGCACTCAAAATTTTGCTATTCGCACAGCTGTACTTAAAATACCTTGTGTGCTTTGTGGCTCCGGTGCTTGGAGAGCATTAAGAATGCATGCCAAGAAAACAGAAAAAATTTTCTTTTTTGTGCCACCTCATAAATGCTTTCTGGCTCCGATGTGTGGAGAGTGTTAAGAATGCATGCCAAGAACACAGAAAAATTCTTTTTTGTGCTGCCTCAAAACTGTGTCAGTACTCCTTTAAGAAGCATAAGGCTCTGGTTGTCCTTGAAAGGGAGCAGAGCGTGTCTGGAAATGCTAATACTGTTGAACCCACTAATGATACCGCCTTAAAGAGGTCGTGAAAAGAATATGGAGCTCTACAGTTGTTATTTTCACTGCTTCAGTAGGCACTTGATATGCTGATTCCAAAGTATTTCGGTGCAATATTCAGTCTACATTTAATAACGCCTGTTTGAAATCCTAGTTTGCTTGTTCTCCCGAAACGACCATGCGACTCCACAGGCCGGCATAGGCACTATTCAGTGGCGTCAACATAAGACATTTACGAACGTAACGTATTGCCAACTTTTGTTTGCTCTAAAATAACACATTTTGAAAAACGTAGAAAGTAAGGAAATAATTGTACTCCATGTGTTGCCGCTGTATGGTGGCAAGGCGTGAGCACGGTTTGTTTTTTCATGGCCTTCAGGAGAGCTCGAATCTCGGAGGCTGTGGTGGCGACCAACATGACATTAGCTGCAGAGTTGAGGCGAGCACGCGCTGTGAAGTCGGAACCATGTTTTTATCGCTGTAAATTAAAGCAGGCAGTGCAACGTAACAATGCATATTATGGTTTGGAGGGCGGCCAGGAATCCGATTACGCTATTCATAAAAGATTTCTGAAAAATGTTTCACGACCACTTTAACAATTCGTGCAAGGTGTCCCATTTAACTTATACCATACAAGTGTGTAGCGACAACTGGACAAAGGTAGCTTTTGCTGCTGCTTGGAGCAACTTTGGAATATTTTTGGGGGGCGAAACACCTTAGGGCCGAGCCTTGTTCGCCGTCCCTCGTTATCGCTGTGCCCTGGTTTGCGTGGAGTCTGCTAGGGGCGCTGTGGTGCACAGATGCGAGCGTCCACTTTGAGTGGAGACCGCTAGGGGCGCTGCAGTTTACAGACGCGAGAGTCCACTTTGAGTAGAGTCCGCTAGGGGCGCTGCGGTGCACTGATGTGAGCGTCCGCTTTAAGTGGAGACCGCTAGAGGCACTGCGGTGCCCCTGTGGTGTAGGCCCATCCTGGAGGCAGTGCAGTCAGACTGTGTGTGTGTGTGTATGTGTGGGCCGATCGTGGAAGCAGTGCACCGAGAATGTGTCGTCTGCTGTCGTGAGAGAGAGCGAGCGGCACGCGTTGACTATGGAAACGCTCTTTCTTCGATGAATGCTTTACCAGCTCGCAAGGAACGAGAACGTGCCCTTGCCCGCGAGAGACAACGCCGACACAGGCAGCGTCTGCTAGCGAGTTTCTTGATTGAAAAACAACTGTTCACGCTGCACAACCGTTCACCGACCACCCCGTATATATAGGCACTGTATCTTGACCTGCAATGTAGTGCCAGTGGGAGATTTCTCTTGTGCGTACTAGTTGAACCTTAAGGATTCGCAGCGTGCACGATAACTAAAAGTAATCCGGAACTCTGCACGAGCTACAACGTGGGAGCGCAGGAACCTCATAAAGAGCAGGAGCATAAATGACAACGCGGGTGTAAATATACACACACACGTTGTCACTGATTTACATGTATGGGTAGGCATTGTCACGGGTGATCTACGGTAACACCGAACGATACTTAGTGCTTCGTCCACTCGTCATGGTTCACTTCGTGGAGATGCATGAATTTTTGTCCTTCATAATTTGTTGACAATAACCAACTTCTGGAATATAACAATTAGAGCAAAAATATCTGTGAGAAAATATAGACCATCCTGAAAAATATGCGAAGCACCTTCCTGGTGTTTTACGGTGAAACTGTCAGAGGCTAGGTTCCAGGAGATTGTATCCATCTGCAAGAATTTCATAGTTGTCGCTCCACCTCGTGGCATCATATGAAACATCACATTAGCAGTGTTTTAAAGCTTGGAATTGTAAGGCTGTGTTTGCAGGAGATCATACCTGTCTGCAAGGATTTCAGACCCATCATGCCACCCCGTGGCATCACGTGAAATGCGATGTTGATGGTGTTTTTAAAGTTAGGATTGTAAAAAGGGCGTGTGTGATACCACACTTCTTGCAGGACCTTTTGTCTAGGCTCTTCATTGCTTGAACGCGTCAGCGCTTGTACACACTTTGTGATTGGCACAGCCGTCCTTAATAAAAAAATCTAAGCCAGTTCCAACTGCACGAACTGTGCACCAGTGATTCACTGTGTTTCTGTTGTGTTTATCATCATTTTCAAATTATTTTGGCTCAGTTTGATATCATTACGCACTTATTTACCCTTAATGTGTATCTTTTATTTTAACAATCTGGTTTAACTTTAACCATTACTAATCAGGATTCATTTAGCTTATTTTTAACCATTATTGATCGACTTTACAGGAATTTGTTGGTGCATGTAAGCTTGTATTTTTTGGTGCATGGCGTGATGTGATGGAGAATGACACATTAGACACTGACAGCCCGGGTCGCTAAAGTTCTCTGCAACTAAGACGTCTGCTCTTTCTACAATACATCTCGTCCACCAGTCGCATTTGTCCACCATATCTTGGCATAAGAGATCACACTAGCGACATGTTCAGCTGCTCCTTGTACTCGCCATGGGTTGGATGCGTGTAGTACATTCTAAAGAGGAGCACAGGGACTACATAGAGTGTTGGTACAACCAGAAGCGCAAGTGTGCGTGTTGCCGTTGAGCCAGTTCCACCGAAAAGGATCAGGCAAGAGAAGCCAAATGCAGGCGTGAAGTTTCCCCGGTGCTACCTTGAGATTCTGGTGAGAGTTTATCAAGGAACCATTTAGGTGCAGTGTGCAACTAACTGTCCGTGGTTCGTCAGACAGCTGATTGCAATCAGCAGCGTGCAGGGTGCAAAGTGGCTGTGAAAGGCTTGTGGCAGTGCATTTCTTCCTGAGCTGTGGACGCAGGGGTTTCTCCAGAATTATGATTTTGGGGGTGTGTGTATAAATAAATCCCTGTGTGGAGGAAAAGCTGGTGTACGGTACGTGTTGTGAAACCTTCCTTAAAGGTGTGGTGCCTCGGTTTGCACCGTAAAGGGCTCACGATTAGTGACATAAGAACAACTTTGCTGTTCTGTGCGGTTTTCACGGCGTGGAGCTGGCTTCAATTTTTGAGCTACACAAATGTTGTTACCAAACCTGAAGGGAAGCTCGCGAATACACAGAAAACCATTGACTAGTAATGTAATTAGGCTAAATGTCACGCTTGTATGATTTGGTTCGAATGGGGATGGTAGGCATTTCAATTGTTCTGCCCCTGTGTGGCACGCTTGTATATATGTACACGTTTTAAAACTTTGGCACAAGTGATCTGGGACACTCCATGTAATGTGATGTAGTCAGTGCAACACAAATGTTTCTGTCTCCCTGTGGTGAAATAAACTGCTTACTACATTGTTCTCATGCTGTATTGCCAGTTATGACAACTATATCTGGCCACCCAGAAAAGGAGTGTGGAGGGCCAGTACAGAAAAATTTTAAAAAAATGTAACACTAGCTACTGCAACTGTCCACACGATACAAGCACTGTTCATTCTTAAAGGGACTGTGTACTGTCCTTCATAAATGACCTGTTTATTATCGCAGTAGGAAGTGTACCACTCGAAGTGTGCTTGTTTGCAGTGGTTTTGCCAGAAAGTCACTAGAAATTCTTAAAACAACTTTTTGATCTTCGTGGTCACCCCTTCAGCATGTGTAGGGACGCCAGCAACACTGGTTACTGGGTTTTTGCAATATTAATTTAAAAATGAAACTGTCGCAAAGGAACACTACCAAAAGTGTGTGAAATACAATTGTAGTACTGTAGTTTTGCTTGTGAACCTGCGCAGATATTTTCTGGTTTATTTGTTACACTTGCAGTTTGACATGTGTCACCAACAATGGCACCACAGGTAATTTTCTCACGGCTTTCAGGGCCAAGTTAGAAATATTATTCCTTCTTTGTTCCATGCTCATTTTCATTAATGTAAGAAACGATCTTCTCATTTTCACCATTAAAAATTTCCCAAGCAGTAGACAGTTCCTTTAAAGGTCAATTCCACCGATTTCTTTACGGTGTCAAAGTAATGGCAATTCATGCTCCTGAGGTGCTCCTGTCACACTCCTGATAGTAGAAACTCTCAGCAAATGTGAAAATAATTTTTTTAATAAGCAGTAAAGTGCAAAACCTAAACGGAAACCTAACCGAGAAGTGCTGTCCTTGTGTAACATAAAATGAGTCGGTTCTTCAACGCGGTGCAACCTCACATGCGCCTTTCCCTTGTCTGTAATGTTGCAAAGCACTATGAGTGGGCATGGCCATCAAGATTTGTGCTTGCCGGCATGCAGCCGGCCCATATCTCAAAGGCCATACCGTGGTACCCATGCGCTTCCATCACTTCCGTTGCTTTGCCTACAACAACATTAGCACACGCTGTGGCTAATTGTGGGAAGCCAGGTAGGTAGTTCGAGGGTAACCACTAAAAATTGATTTATAAGCAATCTGCACTTCTCTCAGGCCTGTAATATTGAATAAATGATGGAAGTGTTCCAAACAATCTACCAGATCCATTGACCTCGAAAGATCGCCGAATCGAAAAATCCCCATCTCCCTTCCACCTCTCTGAACACGAGTTGATGGTGCTACGGATCATGGATGTCCTGTATCCAGTTGAAATGCAATAGGACCCTATCTGGCCCATCTAGCTAAAAGCAGAAAGTATGATATGGAGCAGAGAAGCTTGGAAAATTGTAGGGGTGGGCAAATATTTGAATGTTTTGAGTGAGGGTGAGGCAATTCGAATATTGCAAACGATTGAAGATGTGATGCACTCATCCTGTTAAAGATGACTGATCTTCCGTGTTTCTGTAAGGCGTCGAGAACAGCAGTGCCCGTGCAGGCAAACATGGGTACTGTATACCGGCGTGATGGCAGCCAACGGCGAGCGTGCCAACAGGCATGACTTGTCGCCAACATTCACCATCGCGATCAACTAGGTGGTTTGCAGTGCTGCTGGAGCTCGTGCAATCATGCTTGTGTGCTGCGTGCTTTAAACAGGCAACGAAAATGTGCTGCCCTGCCGTTTGCAGCTGCATTTTTGTGCAGGAGCTCTTCGGAAGAAATTGCAACAGCCGTTAGTATTTTTTATCACTTGCTTTACGCTGAGATTTTTCAACAAAGCAGTTGTGATACAAAAAGCTACTCAAGGAAGCATGTTCTGATAGTAATATGTATTGCATTGATAGTTTATTAGTGTATTTTGTTAATGGGACACTTAAGTGAGAAACAATTTTTTCTCTCGTTATTAGTAGGTTAGCTTGTCACAATACCAAAAATGCCAGTCTTGTGAGGAGAAGACCATCGATCGGGCAAACTAGAAAAAGCACTAAAAGAAAATATGGAAGGCAATGCCACTTTGAAGTTCCAGCACCAAAACGCGTGCCGTCACAGATATTTGACGGCATCTGCTGAGGCCTACATAGCTATTTTTCGTTAAGAAAGACCTACATTGTGTTCCAGGGAAGCCAAAGACTTAACACAGGGAGTTTCAGAACATTTGATAGAGTGAATAGGGCAAGAATACGAAGAAAAAATAACTAAACTGGTCTTCTGACATCATTGGGTTCTGAAGTTCCGGCACGAATTTCAAAACTGAAACTTTGACATTCATTACCTCTTTTAGTACTGAACATAAAATGTCGAAATAAAGGACAATCAAATTCCCAAAATATAAGTTATCATTCTAAACCATTTCACCTTTTCGCTTTAGCGTCCCTTTAAGATCTGCGTAATAAATAAATTATTATTAGAGAGTGCATTTATGTTTTGATATTCAATATTTGAAGCTAGATATTTGTATTTGAGCCGTATGTGAAGAATGTGATAGTTGCACACCCCTAGAAAATTGCCAGTGCAGTCGCAGTATTCAAATATGGTGATAAGCAACCAATGCCTAATTACAGACTGATGTATCTTATTTCCACTTGCTGCTAGCTTACTGAACACATTATTCATAAGCCCATGTCGCACAGCTCGTTCAGTTCCTCCACTCGATAACCGCGACCAAGTGGATGCAGTCGATTGCGTCAAAGCATTTGACATGGTCTCCCATAAAAGCTTCTGTGTACATTGCGTGAATATGTTTAATGCACCTAAACTGCTAGGCTTGATCACTGACAGTTTGCACTTAAGGGGAGATGCTACTCGAAAGTGTACTTTCTAAAATATATAATCTAAATTAATGAAGCTCTAGTTTGTTTACAAAGATTTCTTTATGTGATTTCAAATACCTAATCACTTTTGCAGTGAGTTGCATGTTTTTTGTTGTGTGTCACGACTATGTAAAGCACAGGCCTTTTATGGCTCCACTTTTTCTTGCTAAACTTGCATATTTCTGAGCAATTAATGGCTTATATTCATTCACATCAATTGTACAGACAGTTCCTTGAAACAGTTAACAGGAATTAATGTATGTTCACTGCAAATCACTAGTTTGTCTAGTACTGGTCTCCTTTGGTCCCTTCACTGAGCTATTGACAAGAATCGATTGGAATCAGTCCAGAAAAAAAAGCAATCTGATTCACCTGTGGTCGCTATGACAGCAGTTTCTCACTTTTATCACAAGTTCAAAGCAGAATTTAAAACATGGGTGCACATATGGGAAAGAATTACTGTGCCGCACAAGATCATTCTCACGCCATCCAGTACTCAGTCACATTTCTTCTTTTATATCTCCCAGTGCATGTGCTATGTGGCAAAGCCATACACTTAACATTGTTCATTTCAGGTCAGATGTAGACAGCTTTATTATTTTATTTTTTTTCCGCTGGCAGTAGTGATGTGGACCAACCTGGATGGCTTTCTTTGTACATTGCCCTTTGAAGAGTTCATTGAGCAATCGCCTAACCACATCGCCTGTTAACCTCTATTGTACATTTTCTTTGGTGTTATTGCTGTACTAATTCTGTCATTCATTCCTGCTGTGCCTTCAAATAGAGAGAGCAGTATTTGTAAATGAATAAACAAATTAGGCGTGCCAGCTTTTCAGAACTTGACAGCGACGACTTGAAAGCTGAAGTATGGCCATTTTGCTTTTAACGGCCCGCTGGCTGATGTAGGCAGCGTTGAAGGTGATGACATAAAAAACACAGGGTGGCCCGTGGAGGAGTCTGCTAAGAAATTTTAAAACTGATTTCCAGGAAACCTAGAAAACTTGCAACATTGGCATATATCGTTACAGTACCGAGGAGGACACATATGGAAAATTTCACTGAGGTCTGTGAACACTGAACAATCGCCGGAGTTGCCCTTTAATTAAGTGCCAGTAGGAGTGTTTGACCACAAAAACTTAACAAATTGGTCCAATATCAATAGAAATAAATATTTTTCGAGTAGCACGAAACCACAATTTCAGGAGGTGAGGGTCACTGCTAATATGACACCCTCGCCACTTGCCAATGCTGCAGTGTGAAAATAAGTGCACGGTAACTGTCTCTCACTGAGAGACAGTTACCGTGCACTTCAGCCTATTTTCTTCACTTGTTTAACTAGAATCTCTCTGTTCTGTTGTGCTCGCAACAGCTCGTCCCCTGTGAAGAAGCGGCCACTGAAAGTGCCGCCTCGTGACTGGTTCGGGCAGGCCGCTATGTCACATGTCACTACGAGTGACGTCAAGCACTGACCATAACAGACCGTGGAACGAGTGAAGATCCCTTTCATTGTGCAGTTCACAAGAAGCGTAAACATTCAGCTTGAAATTTCAGCTCTTTCCGTAGCAGGAAACACTGAAATTCTTGGCAGACACACAATGGTGAGCGTGCACTAGTACGGACTGCGCTTTGTCAGCTCAATATGGCCACACCTGATGAGAGGTCCTTTAAACTTCCCTATACTGGAGGGCTGTCTTATCACACACCAATGGCAACATGAAGGCATCTTGAAGGCTGCTGAATGCGTTGGCCCCGAAATTCGTCAAAACCATTCAAGATCACCTCTCACAGTGCTTGCTCACAACAAAGCGTTAAGTTCATTAGCGATGCACTCATGCGTACAAATATGCTTTGATGAAATGCGACTTAAGAGAACAAACATTTGCAACTTTTGTCCCAGTGTTTTACAATGAACCAACAGTTGGACGGACGCTATGAGCACCCCCTATGAATCGGTGGTGGTTAGTGCCACCATGCAAGCTATTTGTCCTCCCTATGTTCTGAAGTTTATTCTAAGAAGTTGTCAACCCTGACCTTCTATTCCAGTTTTTCACCAATAATCTTCCAGCCTTGTCTCTACAGCAGAACTGTTTATATTCCCAAGGCTGCCTTTTGAAATCAAACACATAGGGGAGACCTATCCTTGCATATTGGTTGGATACCTTGACTATCACATGCTCCATGGTTTCTGCACCCTTCACACAAATTAAGCACAATTCATTGTTATTGGAAATTTTCTTCCTGTAGCTTCACATCCTCAGGCACCCTAATCTGACCTCAAAGAGTGGGGAAGCGACAACTGGACATTACTGGGGGGGGGGGGGTAACTCGTGGGACCCAACTTTTTCTTGGATCATGGTAAACCATTCTTTATTTCAGTCTTTCCTGCCCGATATACCACCATTGGTTGTTCCTTTTCCACTGGCTCTGCCCAGCATGCAGTTTCTGCAACCCTGACTTCCCATTTATTATCTCCTTTTCTTTACTGTCCACCACCTTGCAATAATTACTGGTTAGTTTCTTCATTCTTTTCCTCCACTGTGCATCCACATCCGTCCCATATAAGTATGTTAATATTCTAGCTTTCCACCTCTTTTTCACCTGTATTTCTCGGCCCTCTTTCACGTGCTCCGGAGGGTGCTTAACCCAATCTCCCTGTATTGCTTTAGTTTTTCCATGAACACCCAGTGCCATTCTCCCAAACGCACTTCGATCTATCCAACGTCTTGAATGCACTTCAGATCCCATGCACAGCACCGAGTTTGCAAATGTCAGCCCTGGGAACCATTACTTCTTTTCAGGTCGTCCTGACTACTTCCAATTTATTGCATGCCAACAGTGCTCTAGGCTTTATTATGGTTGATTTGCTTTAATTTCCCCGTGTTTTTCGAATTACTACCTGTTGTCTTCTTTGATCCATATGCCTAGATATTGGTGCTCATCTAATCTTGGTATCTCATTTCCTTGTATTGTGACTGGATGATCCACTGTGGTGAACAGATAGCTGAAAACAATGAAAAGCTGCTACTGTCACCAGATCCAACATCTGGACAAGTGCACTTCCCTTTGCCGAGCAACAAGTTGTTATCCTGACAAAGTTGAGTCCACTTGTCGTAACACTGGCTCAAGCGACATTCCGTTTTCAATTAGCTGTTCATTATTTCTAGCCTCCATGTTCCCCTCAACTTCTGTTTTTGTGTGGATGGTACACTGCATCATTAAACACCATCAAACCGGACTTCCCAATGCTAAACAGGTATCCATCACCCTCCTCCCACACATTTTCAAGGAGTTGAATATCCCTTTTTTCAAGGAGTTGAATATCCCTTAGACCAGGGGTTCTCAAAGTGGGTTCTGCAGAACCTAAGGGTTCCGCTAGCCACTGATAAGTTTTCTCTGGTTCCGCACTTGCCAACTCACTTAGATGGCGATCCCGACAGTGTGTTCAATCTAGGGAACCTCCATTATTCACGGCTCGGTTAGCAGTGAAGATGTTGAAGTGGGAAATGAGTTTCTAGAACTGCGGGCTAATACGGCCCTTAAGAGAAATTTGGCTGCCAAAGTGTTGCCTTCTGGATGCAAGCTGCTCCTTTTTTTCCCACATCTGTTTAATAAGACAGTGGACATGCTGCTGCCATTTGCAACAACATATGCACGTGAGCAGGCATTCTCGGCACTGGCAAAAATAAGCACAGGAATCGACTGAATCCAGCAGCCGACATGCGGTTGGCACCGAGTGTGACTGAGCCTTGGATCAATTTGTTGGTGCAAGGAAAGTGAGTTAAGTTGCATGTTGGTGAATAAGCTTTTTGTATACTACTGCCTTTGAATTTATTGAAAATAAAAATGAAAAATGCTCGCGGTGAGGGGGTTCCTTGGCACTTAATGTAGCATAGCAGGGTTCCCTGGTGCCAACATGCTTGAGAACCCCTGCCTTAGACTCTCTTAGAATATCTGTCTTCCAATAAAATAATACAAGCCGCTTATATTAAACCCAGAAGCTGCTGCTTAGAAGTTGAATTCAAATTTGTAGCACACTGTGGCAGCTCAACAAATTCACTGAAATTCTTACAGGGCCCAAGTGCTGTGTGTCTACGAGTTCTCCCAGGGCGTGGTGCGCCATTGCTTTTAACACTGTCTTACGCATGTCATACAGTCAACTTTGACAAGCCTAGTCTACCACATGCGTCCCAATAACTGCGTTTTAGGGTAGTCCATTATAACTGCACTTGAGTGAAAAACTCGTAGTGCGCCATCTTCCTCTGAACACGTCCTTTCCCCTGTTCCTCTGAACACGGAATAACCAGCAAGGCCAGAATGCCTGGGAATCCTTTTCTTACTGCTCTAGTGCTGACAAGTGCGACTTGGTCGCCATGGAAAAGAGACATGTCACTACTGTCACAACATTTATGTATAAAAAGTCATGTGATATAATTAAAAGAAATCTCCCAATCACATGGGTGACCATGCCACAGCTTTGATTACCGCCCCTGCTGGTGGGATGAAAGTGCCCCGCCATGTGCACAGGTCCCTCAGGTGGTAAGTACATTCAGATAAATATTTGCCTTTTCCAGAAATGTGGCATGCCTCTAGCAACAGCTTCAGGAATTGTGTTTTGCAGACCTCTTTGCATTTGCCAGCTGTGAGTGTCTGTTTTCTGGTCTCGGATCACCTGAGCTATAGCAGGATACAACTTAAAGAAAACAGCAGTTGGCAACAAGGGCCGATGGATCGCACGCGTCGGTGTTACTCTGCCAGCCAATCGCAGAAACAAGCAAAATTGTCGTCATGCAACCTTTTCAAAATGGTGCCATGTTTATGCCTTCGGTACCTGCGGAGCTCATCTGTGTTTACGCTAGCGCTGATTTTATTTGCTTCACTGCTTGTAAAGACACCACAAGAAGAAAAAAAAATCTCGAGGCTTAGGAGCTTGTCACAGGAATTTGTCATAACTAAGCAAGGAGAGTAAAATAGAAACCAGACAGTTGAGTTGTGGTGCAATGCGCAGAAGAACCAGACAGACTTTATAGGATAAAAAAAAACATGCCATCCTCATTCTCCCCACTAAGCCACCTGCACAATCACCCCTCTGGTCAGTTCAAGCTATTGCAAAAGAGCATGATGAATGCGGCACATGGTAGGCTGGAATGAAGCACAATATCCAGAAGATAAAGGCTATTCACCTAGCCGTCGCTCCACTCTAGCATCGCACTTTGAGGTTGCGTGTAGTATTCTAGGGCAACTACAGTTATCCCTCATTACAATGAAGTCAACGGGATGGAAAAAAGAAAACACATAGCTGACCACTCCATAAAGGCTTAAGATGCCTGGCTTCAATGCCGCTGCAACTGCAGGAGGTCAAAAAGATATTTTAGATATAAACTCCAGCGATTTTTTGAGCATGTCAGAGTAATGGCGATTCTGTGTTCCCGAGGCGATGCTGCCGCACTCGCGATGGCAGAAGTGCTCGGCAAATGCGAAAATTCTTAATGAGCAAAAAAGCGCAAAATTGAAAACCAACCCAGCAGTGACGTCGCATCAGTCAAACTGCCTTCTGCACGGTGTGCATACACCCTTCCCCTAGCAGTAATGTTGGAGCGCATGGATTTCAAAGGCCGTGGTATGGTACCGGTGCGCTTGTCGCTTTGCCAATGACGACGTCAACACACGGTGTGGCCAATAACTGTAGGAAGACAGGTGGGTGGTTTGAGGTGATCAGTAAAAATTCATTTGTAAGTAATCTGCACATCTCTCAAGCCTGTAATCTTGCTAATGATAGCAGTGTGCCCTGCGAGTATTACTGGGATCCAGTGACTTCGAAAAATTGCCAGAGTTAGCCTTTAAGTAAACAAACACCTAGTCAACGCAAGATATAACAGCCATGAACGACAGCAGTACCATACAGGCGCTTCTAATTGTGCCAAGTACTGATGTGGATTGGTTTTCTTGATTGCCAAAAACGCTCATTGATCACTGGTACACCATCCAAACTTTGTTGACATGAGCAGCAAAAGGGGTTTGGTTCTGATGTCAGCCACATCACAAGGTGCAAATCGCACTCATCATAATGCCAATCAGCCCTTATTGCGATTAAAGGTGATGCAACAGTGGCACATAAGTCGGAGTCGCCAGCTTTGCCGGAAACTGGCAGAGCAATTTCTAACTGTAGGTCACAAAAGAACACTCGACGGAGCACCTTAAGAACATTCAGTCGCATGGCTGGTAGTATCCAGCATGGATCCCAACATACACAGTCAGCACTTAGCCGAATGCACTGACGTGCCCAACACACAGGAACTTAAAGGGGCACCGACACAAAAATTTCGCTGCAGAGATAGCCTGCGGGATCAATTTTCATGGACATGCACGTCATCTGCCAAATCTCAACAGTGCACATGGCTCCGATGGTAATTTAAATGAATATTGAAGCTTGCATGCGCAATTGAGTGCTAGATGGCGTACCTCGCGACATCAACAATAGCAAAGGTGACCCGAAGGGGACCCCCAACTTCTGCGATGTTACCACAGCAGCCAAGCTCCGAGCAGTGCAGCTAGCAATGATGACATCATGACCACCATTGCCTGTTCGCTGAGCTTGTGTTAGTAGACTCCTGGCGACGCCATGCCTCAAGAAAAGATTTGCCGCCCAACAAAGATGATAGCAACAACGACAACACGCAGGACGTGCGACAGGCGAAAGAAAACGAGCACGCTTCGCATGCCATGCAGAAGTGCATCACAGGTATGTGTGCTCACGTGGTCGAACTCGTTTACCCCACTGCAAGCGCTAGATGGCACCAGTTGCACCGGGTGCCTTGTTTTTAGAGCTCTCCCAAACCAAAACTGAAACTAGTCGACAATAAACAGGAACATTTGATGTGCCATGTTATGTCTAACAGTGCCTTAGCTGCGTATTGCAGCAAAAAAACATCAAACGAAAATTTTTGTGTCCGCACCCTTTTAAGGTGGTTGAGTGACCTTGAGAGTGAGGTATTCAAAGAATGGAAATATGTGTCCGTCTTCCATACTGGAGACACGGCTAAGCACAGAGTGCCTCGAGCTAGCACTATAGTCGGATACAACTCCAGTCTGCAGTGAAGCCCCTCCCACGCCCTTACAACCGCCAGCCACTGTACCTCCGCCAAGTTTCAAATAGTTCATTCTTTGAACTTTTGATGTTACCAATATAAAGCGAGGGAGGTAACAATAATGGATAAGTGCATAAATTTTTGTCTTCCTTCGTTTATTAGAGTGAAACATGAAAAGAATTCTTCACTGAGCTGAAATCAAGCCCTGCGGTGCAAAAAACCGGGCACACCACAAGTGCCGTCATCAGAGCTTTTAAACTCTGTTCAGTGGAGTTTCATGCGTAAAATGGGCTCAAGGGCATAATGACCTCTACTGCTGCCTTTTGCAGATGGAAACAATGAGACTCCACACATTTTTGTCCCTGCATCTCGAGTGCATCATGGCTTACACCGATAAAAGGATTGAAGAATGTAGGCGTGAACACAGTGCCATTTTGAAAAGGTTGAATCACAACGATTTTGTTTGCTCCTATAATTGGCTGGCAGAGCAGCAAAGACGATCGTGGTCTGTCGGCCCTTGTTGCCAACTGCTGTATTTTTTAGTTGTATCCTATCATAGCTAGGGCTAGGTGCCTCGATATCCTCTACTTAGCAATAGCGTACCGACTAGGACGTCTCACTGTACACTACTTGGTGCGCTCACTGGCAGCAGGGAGGAAAAGCTGTTGTGGCAGTGAACATTTGCTTCAAGATGGTGACGATAAAGATATTTTGTCCATGCACACTGGCTCCAAAAACTTTTATCTCTGTGGCACCTGGTACATTTGCTGTGAGCGCAGTAAGCTATTGGTGCGCTTTGAGTAATGGGGGTTAAGGCTGAAAGAAACTTCCGAGTGAGTTCATTATAATGAGGGACCACTGTAGTATGCAATTCCAAGGAATTTTTGCTGTTTTGGCACAGCGAGCTTCAAATGGAGCATAGTGGCACAGGACTGTACCTCCCCACTTTTTACCATTATGTACCACTGCACACAGTTTAAGCTACAATGTGCTCTCGCATTGTACCTCAACTGTGCACAACAGTACACCAACTGCCCAGCGTAAGTTCCATAGCACGTATCCTTTTGTGCTGTGCCCTGCTTTCAATGCACCATGACATGCAGGCCCACAGCTTGTGACTTTGCATTCTTTTGTACATGAGTGCGGCATCTGAGCATATGGAATGGGGAAATGAAATGGGTTACAAACCAGCGCACTATTTCTCCTGGATGGTCACGCAGATTAATGTCGCCATTAAGTGGCTGCAGCTTTAATATGGCACATCAAGCACCGACAACACTCAACCAGTCGGAATGGATTGGGCAGACCCCGTCATTTTTACTTTTACCACTGTACATCAAGCGCGCTCACAGCTTCAGAGCAAACTTTCGAGGAGGGTAGGCAGCCATCTTGCGGGCCTGCTTCCGCGTACGCAAGCTCTTCTCGTGAGGTGTGAGCTCGCGACGCTTGGCACGGGTCAGCTTGGGCCGCAGGTCCCTGGGCTTGTACTTCTTGCCACGGTAGAACTTCCGCAGGTGCTCCTTCTGTGTCTGGTGGATCACGGTGAGCACCCTTGCGATGGACTTGCGCACCACACGGCTGCAAATAGCGACAGTGTGCGGCTTGCCAGAAGTACACAAGTTTCACACATCTCGCACGCCGAGGTACCACACGCATGTGCTGAGGCGGTGGCACATGCATGTGGTACCTCCTCCTTGAAGTGCACATGATTCTCCAAAGGAAAGCAAATGTTAGTTAAGTTGGGTTTACTGGCGCAGAAGGGACACGGGCTATGCTGAACCAGCCACAGGGTAGTAAAACCCTGTGGCTGGCACAGCATGTATGCCGCTCTGTCAATGTTTTGACACTGGCTGCAAGGGGGGGGGTCCTTTGACAGGCAGAAGCCGCTTTTTTTCTTGACCTGCACCAGAGTATAGGCTGCCATGGCAGGAGTTCCAGTACCATGTGAAACCTAAATGTTGCAAAACCACCACCTATATTGTATCATAGACTGCAATTAAATGAAAAAATGTGTGTGGAAACATTTCAGTCAATGACAACTCTATAGCAGTTAAACGTCACCATTTTGTGTATACAGTTGCTGCTTGAAACTGTCCCAAAAGAGTACAGTGTCGTCCACTCTTAGGGTGAACACGACACAACGTGGCTCCCTTTTTGGAACGCCAGTGCTTGCGACGTGGGCACGCGTCGAAGCTAATAATATGCAGGCACACAGAGTGATCCAAGCCCCTCTACGCCTGCACTAGGATTGGCGTCGATGCGCAGTCCCATAGCGAGCGCTGGCGTTCTAAAGAAGGCAGCCACGCTGCGCCGTGTTCACCCTAAGAGTGGACGACCCTGTACATGCTGTTTCACTACCCTAAAGGTGCATCCAGATGAAAGACCAAGTCCGGATTTGCCGGCCCAGACGGCGCGTCACCACCGATTCACTTCCTCTGCGACCTGCGGGGACAGATGGTGCCAACCAGTTTTTCACAACGGATTCTGGCGGGGAACAGCTGCAGCTTTAGCTTGGCGACATGAAGTGACCAGCAACTAGTACATTTCCCACCCTTCTGCACAGCAGTCATCAGCTTGCCGGTGGAGGTGAAACCGAGAAACTCTCAAACCGTTCTTTTGATAGCTAGTGGGGCGGCTGCACTAGAGAGTAGACCGGTTCTCCAGCCCCGTCTGCTTCGTCCGTCGTGTGGATGCCGTGCGTCCGCCGTGTGGACGGTCCACAGAGTTTCTGTCAGCGAAAGATGCGGATTCGGCCCTTCGTCTGGATGCACCTTACAACTCTCAAAAAACCACAGCTACTCCAAGATACTGTCCTGAAGGTCCTACCCACGCACTAAAAGATGGCATATGTGCATAAAGGTGCTAAAAGGTACATATGTGCATAAGGAACACACACACTTTTGTCCTATGATAATGGTTATGCTTCACCACAAAACATTTTGTATGCTTGACCATGCAGCACTGCTGTATTGCGGTGAAGCTGACTCGCGCAATTCAGCATTATTCAACACTAGAGGCTCCTTGTCTTGCATTCCATGCTTGCAGGCCATCGGACAGAATGACAAAATCAGTCAGCACCACTGCAGACCACAGCTAGTCGTAGTTTCTCTAATACACAATATCATAAGGTGCACGAGGAGGAGGATTGTAGGTTGATTTTAGCACCTGGGGTTCGTTAACATGCACTTAAATTTAGGAGCACAAGTGTTCTTCCATTTCATCCAAGTCGTACATAGTGGTGCTACACGTCACCTACTGAGCTGTTATGGTAGGTCAGAGTCAAAACAGTATTGATGGAAGTTGGGCAGTGAATGTGCAGCTAGGCATTGTAGTGCAGAACGTGCGACCATACACAAAGCTTCGACTCCCAGAGTATAAGTGCACAAGTGCTGGCTTGTGGGTGTGCTATAATAAAAAGAATCGGCAGTGGTGTTGCCAGATGTGATCAACGCGATAGGTAATTCCCCCCCCCCCCCCCAAAAAATTTCGGTAGCCAAAAAGAGAAATGTTTCAATGTTTAGTTTTGTACCTTTGCTCTAGGAGGCATGCAGTAGCACCTCTAAATAAGTCTAAAAAATTGGTTTTATAGGTGCAAACGAGGTATTTACGGTGCAGTTGGCAATTGCATTTCTAAACCACTTCAAATACTTTCCAACCATGCTGTGACAATGAGTCAAGTTCATGCTATCAAGAACAGTACAGCAGTGTGCAGGACAGCGCCTGCCTTTGTGCCCTCCCAAATTCTGCCAATTCATTGTGAGCTAGTTAGGAATAGAAAATGAGTGTCAATATAGGTGCAATTTTGTTAACTGTTTAAATTTCATGGTCCACATTACATTACAGTTTGCTGCAGCCAAGGTGTTACAGTAACAGCGGGCCAGCATGATGTACAAAGTGGACTTCATGAGTGATCAAGGATTACCATTAGCATAAAATGAAGGGAGTCCCTCCATTATACCAGTCCGGTTGTTGCCTGTAGAATGAACTGTAAAGTACTCAATCAAGTACATAGAGGTGCGATTGCTGGGGATCCCTGTACCAAAACAATATGATTACGAGGCACGCCGTGGTGAAAGCTCTGGAAACCTTGATAACCTGGGGTTCTTTAACGTGCACTGACAAATGCACAGCAGTACACATACCACTAGCGTTTTCGCCTCCAAAAATGTCTTCACACGCACCTCGAGCAGGCGGCAACAACGTTTTTCTCTTCACTAAAGGTACAGGCACATCCCACTTATGCTGTTAAATTTTGCGTAGATAGTGACACGACACTGGGAACACTAAAGGAAACAGTAGACAACGTATCACGCTAACAAAACTGCCCCGCTACGATGGCGCGTAATTAAGACAACCCGGCATTGCTAAAACGTTTCCACAAACGTCGTCGTCATAACGAGCATTCGGTCAGACACGAACCGCGTTATGACAAACGGCATGACGTACCGATGTCACACGGTCACTTTCCGTCGCGATCGGGCCTGATCCAGAACAAACTTCTTGGTCGTGATTGGCTCGTTTTGCCTAAGCTGCGGCAGGGAGCCAATCACAGTCAAGAAACATGTAATCCCGATCGGGCAGTGCACCGTGTAACACCGACATAAAACGCGCTTGTTAGCAAGCATCGTGAAACAATTTACCGTACATTTCTCGTGTGAAAGGTGTCGGGCAAATCATGTCACGACAAGCATGCTACGATGGTTCTTTCGTGTGAAGGCGTGTGGTCGCTACGAAAGACCAGGGCTGGACCGCACCGCTTAAGGACTAAACATGTGCTTGACCAGTAAACAGCAGCATTCCGGCGATGTTAGACGCGGAACGGGCATTTCAGCTTTCTTACATCTTGGACAGCTTGGACGCAGCTCCACCGGTCACTTTGGCGACCCGCAGCGCAGCCAGCTCCTGCTTGAGGTCTTCGAGCTGCTTCACCAGCTCTTCCTTCTTCTTGCCCCGCAACTCGCGTGCTTTGACCTTTGCCTGTCGTAAAGAATTCGATCATACAATTAGCTGTACAGCGGCCATGCGGCCTGACAAACGCCGATCGCCACTAACAATCGGGCCAGGCTCCAAAAAGAAAAAAAAAAGACAAAGATCTGATCTGGTCGCTTTAACATGCAGCATGTGAAAAAACGAACTGCCGCTATAGAAATGTTACAATTCTTCCCGGTTAGTGTGGCAGCCAACAACTTTCATGCATGTCACACACTCTTGTGTGCAGACGCTCAAATATCAGCCTCCACGATGACGCTCAGTGAATATTTGCGACAAATGTCACTTTTAGGGCATAAACGGGACACTTAAGTATTGTATCGAATCAATCATTACAAATAGAAACGACGAAAAACTACGATGATTTTAGATTATGCAAACACTCACCATCGCGATGTGAACACCGTCGGCACGACTCGTCAAGAAAGGGCTCGAAAAGGCGATGCGGCTGCCCCATGCTAAAAACGGCCAAAGAACGTAACGTGGTTAAAAGAAACATTTCAAATTTATAAAGAAGCTAGAAAATAGTAATTGAAGCTTAGTTAGTGTGCATATTTTGGGGTATTTTTATTTGTACAATTTGTTCTCGAGCATTTTGTTTTGCCTTTTGTTTTTTGTGGTTCACGTTCTGGGTCGTTTCAGGTTTTCGACGCGTCCATCCTTGGCGCCGGAGCGGCCGGAATTGCCGGAAAGATCATCCGGCCGTCCGTGGGCGTGTGTGAAGTGTTTTCGGTGATTGTGCAGTGAAGATCGCTTCTTGTTCGCCTAGCTTGTTTGTTCGTTTCGTTCTTCTTGACCGTCGTGCTCGTCGCTCGCAATGTCTAAAAACACGGAGAGCTCGGCTTTCCGCAAAATCGACATCGACCAGTACAACGAGGACAACTACAAGGAGGAGGAAGGTTTGGACGCACAATCGCCGCCGGCCGGGCCCGACGAGCAAGAAGTGAATCACCTGCTCAACCAATATCCTTTCTCGGTGCAATTTCAGTGTAGTGTGTTGCGCTGATGCGGACCTCTTCAGTTTCATGGCCGGCTACGAGCGGGCCCTTCGACGAAAGAGCGCCGCCGGCATTGTCGACTGGAAGCCGGTCGGCCCAGTGCTTGTTGTTTCACGATTATTTTAACCGCGACTCAGCAGTTTTACCGCTTGCGGCGTCGCCGTACTACACGTTCGTAGAAGCAGGCGCGGCGTGCCATGCTTGAGCGAGCGAAGCACTTGCCTTTCACGCATCGGTGAAGCCTGTAGCGCAAATCTCGCCGTTGCGTTTGACTATTCATTTTTGTTTGTTTCGCGCGCGATCTCACTTGAGCACTTCACTTCGAAGCCGAAAGCCCAGTGCTCGACGCGTTCTGCGAGCAGCTCTGGCGAAAGTTGCGGAAGTCCGGTGCGGTTTCTGGGCGTGTCGTGAGTGCTTCCGAGCAAGAGAAACTGTTGAAGTAGCGTGCTTTAACCTCCGTGCTTACGAAGAGGCGCAGTGCGATTAAACTCGTTACAGCCTCGCTAAGTACAGATGACTGCTGTGCATTTCGGGTAGCGGAGCATGAATGAGAATGCAAGCTAGTATTTAACCCAGGCAACGATGACGTCATGCTGCTATCATTGCGTCGCTCTGTTCGCCTGCTTTGAGCTGTGAACGCAAAAATTTTACTGGATATATATGCGAAGGTTGCCCCAACGCACAAGCCCAATTTTAGGGGCCACCAAGGACACATTGATTTAGTGTGTCCATGTATGCTAGCGCCAAGTATTCTAGCTGTCTGCAGACAATTTCCAGGGGCATGCCCATTTGAGCAATGCTGTACGCACAATGTCGTGAGAGCGAACCGGCAGTTGCTTTACGCACGACGTAGACGATATTTTTCCTCGATATTTTTTTCCCTAGCAGCAACGTTGGGTGGCGTAGTGGTTTAGCGCGTCGCGCTGCGCTCGGGATTCGGGTGACCCTGGTTGGAATCGCGGCTATCGTGAAACTTTTTTTTTTTGTTTGGGGGGGGGGGGGGAGTTCTCTCTCTTTTAAGAACTATTTTTATTGACACTAACGTTCTTTTGAAACATAATCGCGGTGGTGTCAGCGGCGGGCGCGCTATCGCCCGTCGCTGACGCTCCTGGCGCTGGCAGTAGTGACACGAGCGAAATAGTGAGAGCGCCGGAGGCGCACCGCGAAGCGGCAACGTATGTTAAAGGCCAAACCACATATGCGCGAAAATGCACGCGACGGGCGACGCGAAGCAGGCTACCGTCGCGCGAGCTGTAGTTTGCGTAACCAAACTTCATTCACGCGAAAACTTCGGCGAGCGATATCCAGTGTTGCTGGCATGAAGGCGTCGATTTTGTAGCGAAACTGGTGCGTTGACCACGGCTTGAAAAGTAGAGTAGCATGTTTTACTACGCAAAGTACACAAAATGTTTTTTATAGCCTTGTAATAATGTTTTTCCTTCGTAAGTGCATGAATATCAAGCACATGGCGGCAACCGGCAGTGCGTCATTGATATACATTCTGTCCCGGGTTTCTCCTATTGGCTAGATCAGCATGGCACTTCCGGGCGACGGGCGACCGATTCTAGATTTCCAAAACCGAGTGTTCGCGCGATTTTGACTACGCGACACGTCGCGCGAACGGCCTGTTTCGTCGCTCATCGCGTCGCCCGTCGCTTTCGCGTGCATTTTCGCGCGTATGAGGTTTGGCCTTAAAGGCCAAACCACATATGCGCGAAAATGCACGCGACAGCGACGGGCGACGCGAAGCAGGCTACCGTCGCGCGAGCTGTAGTTTGCATAACCAAACTTCATTCACGCGAAAACTTCGGCGGGCGATATCCAGTGTTGCTGGCATGAAGGCGTCGATTTTGTAGCGAAACTGGTGCGTTGACCACGGCTTGAAAAGTAGAGTAGCATGTTTTACTACGCAAAGTACACAAAATGTTTTTTATAGCCTTGTAATAATGTTTTTCCTTCGTAAGTGCATGAATATCAAGCACATGGCGGCAACCGGCAGTGCGTCATTCATATACATTCTGTCCCGGGTTTCTCCTATTGGCTAGATCAGCATGGCACTTCCGGGCGACGGGCGACCGATTCTAGATTTCCAAAACCGAGTGTTCGCGCGATTTTGACTAGGCGACTCGTCGCGCGAACGGCCCGTTTCGTCGCTCATCGCGTCGCCCGTCGCTTTCGCGTGCGTTTTCGCGCGTATGAGGTTTGGCCATAACGGGCTCTCCAGTGACACGGGCAAACCACGGACACGGTTGAAATAACCATACAGGAAATGTGCCGGCAGGGATAAACTGCCGGCACTAGAGGCGTGGCCACGTCGTGCAACTGCCGGTGGAGCCTGCACGGCGGTTTAATACATTTCATAGCTTTTCATCGAAGTTGTTGCATGTGCCGTAGTGGGGCTACGGTAGCCTGGGAAAATTCTTAGCAGAAAACGACTGTGGTGTGGTGATGCGTGGCTCTGCATGTTGCGAGCATGCTCACGCGTAGATTGCTTCGATGCTTTTGGTCATTTCACCTTCCTATAGTGGGAGCTCGCTTCATTTTTTCCACTCCTGCACGGAATTAAAGGGACTGTCTGCCGTCCTTCATCGCTCTCATGTCTTTTTTTTTTTTTTTTGCTCAATAGAAAGCGTACCTTTCGAAGTGTCCCAGAGTGCAGTGGTTTCTCCAGAAACCGAGTAGAAGTTATTAAAACGCAATTTCTTTATCTACGAAGTCGCTCCTTTCCTGCGTGTGCATATGCCGGCAACAATGGTTACCGCGCACATGCCGCGCACGATGCGTCGTCGTCTCCCTGGCAACCCTTTCGGGCGCGGGAGTCTCAACTGGAACCGGTTCCAAGGTCGACATTGCACAGATGACGAGGAGAGGCGAGGGAAAGTCGGCGCGCCGGGGTGCGCCTCTAGGGAGCCTACGTGCAGTCATGTAGGCTCCCTAGTGCGCCTCGGACATGCAGCGCCACATGCATGACAAGCGCAGTACTACGCGCGCCACCCCGAAAGCAGCGAAGAAAAGAATGAATTGCTCTTGCACGCTATAAAAAGGTGTCTCATAGGGTGAAGTACGCTTGTTTGTAAAACATACATAATTGTTTTTCAGCAGAATATGTACCCCTACGTGGGCTGATTCTCGGACACTTGGAAATTGACAAACACGCTGTTGGGTGTTGCTAGTGGCGTTTTTTGCACCACTTTCAGAGCAAATTGGAAATATAATTCCTTTTTTTGTGGCATGAAAGCGTGCTCGTTCCCGTAACTGTGACGCACGATCTTCCCATTTTTACCACAATCTTATAAAATTTTCCGAGCGGTAGACTGTCCCTTTAACGGAACTTAGAAGTGATGGGGTACTATGTGTTACAAAGCATAAGAAACAATATTTACTATGCTCGTGCCAAAACACATACTTTAGATATCATGCACACTAGGTGTCATAACTAGCGTTTGTCTGTTGGTGTGTGCATTGTAAATGTTAAGATTTCTTGCACTCTTTAATTCTCTGCAATGTGTTGCCAGCTAACCCAGCAAGAAGTACTGCATGTTGTTAAAGAGACCCTGAAATGGTTTTGACCATTTTGTGCAAACATGGTGATCCTGTAGAGCGAGTCATTAGGACCATTAGAGGACAGATTTCAGCGCTCTGCGTAATGTGTGTAATTTACAATAAGGTTTTAAACACGCGCATCGCAAAAGATCGCAGCGGCTCGCCAAAAGGCGTTTTCAAATGCCCCCGCCATCGAACGATGGATGGGGAGGCCGCTGATTGGCCCCTAACCAGTGATGTGCACGTAATTTTCCCAACCTAACTGCGAACAACGCGCTCCTTCGTTTCAACCAACGGTATCATCGCGGCATCTGGTGGCGTACACACGAGTCGCCGGCGCTCTATCGCAGAGGCTAGCACTGCCGATGCCGACGACCTCACTAATGATATGGGGGCGCTATTTCGCTGCGGAGGGCTCGGCAGGGCGGCTGACGCGGGAGGCGCAGTCGTCGCTAGCGCGCACTCCGCAGCTGATCGAGTTGAGGAGGAACAGCAGTGGTAAGGAGGAAGGCGACAGAAATAAGCCTGTAGCTGCCTTAGCGCATGGTGCTTCGCTTTATTTATGGTGTGAATGATTTCACAATTGTGTTTGCCTAATCAGTGACGCAATGTCAAAAAACCTTTCCGGGACCCTTTAGCAGTTCTGAGCACACTATGCTACTTTTGTTGAAGTGTGTAATTGTGACTGCCATGATGCAGTGCGCAGAGTGCATAGGTACAAGTAAATATGCGGCAATATGTTGGCTGTTAACATATCTGATGTCTCTTTGAACACTCTACTTCAAGTATATAGCAATATCTTTACGAATTGGCAGATGTGTATGGGTTCTCCATTGTAAAGAGCCTAGCTGTAACAATTGCAAACTTGCATATTGATACACGTAGGTTACAACAGTACCGTATTTACTCGATTTTAACGCGCACCCATTTCCCGCAACCAAAAGAAAAGTGAAACATCGATTGTAACGCGCTCCCATTTTTCGTGACACGGAAATTAAACTCCTTAGTCATCAGCCTTCTCACATTCATAAAAACAGATGCAGTATTCCCGTGATGAACGCACTGGCATAATAAACGCACCGCCAACTTGGAACCCCCGCAGTCCCTCGAACGGCCGCGCTATGGCTTTCCCACTTCACTCGATCTGCGGTGTCTCGAACACGTTCGGCGTGCCGATTCCTAACTGCTGCATCCTGATAAAACTGCCACACGTTGCCGGGCGTAGCCGCGTGCGAGCGGCGATAACATATCCTCCGTGCTATCGCAATTCCTTCACGCCCGCTGCCGCCTGATACCATGCGTGCTGCGCAGGTTGGCGCAGATAAGCTGAAGCATGGTCGGGGCGTGGTCTCCGAGATTGTCGCGATGCAATCTCGGACGTCATGCAGCGCGCACGAATGAGGCTCAGGTGGCTCAGGCTCAGCACAGATATGAGAAATGCGATGACGAGTCGTTTTGCGTGCAGTGATGGGAAACATTTCCCGTTACGGCTACCCACGAACGCTGGTGCAGCTTGGCGCCTCGGAGATTGCATCGGCGACGTAGCGACTTTGGTTAGCCACAAGACAGCCAAGCCGGCGCGGCGAGTATCATCGGCCTACACATCATGTGCGCCGTGGCGTCGTTCAGCGTGGGACCGGCGGCGACATAGAAACTACAGAAACTATGCGCGCCAAAGACCACCGCGCCGGTAGTTCGTTTTTTTGCCGGCGACCGTTCAACAGCGCCCAAACCTCGTAGGAGGCAGCCATTTGATCCTGGCGGCAATATGGTAACGGTGTCGTTCGCTCGCACTCGATTCTAACGTGCATACGATTTTTGGACCTGTTTTATAGGAAAAAAGAGGTGCACGTTAGATTCGAGTAAATACGGTATGTCTTTCTAGCATGCGCAGTACTTGATAGTAATAAATAAAACCATTTCAGTCTAACGTAGGATTTTGTTTGCCGCTGCTAAACACTGTGCATGTAACTAAGGCATCCATTTTGTGATGGTCACTCTCCTTAGCTTGCATCACGGGAAAAACCCTGGATGCCCTCAAGATCATCCTAAAGACAGCTCCAATAGGCTCTAAATGTCAGAGTGTAAAGGTAAGTTGTAAACATCACTGCAGGTAGTTATTTGTGGAGCTGCCAAGTTGGGTTTGCTTTACACTGTGTTGTTCCCAGCTTCATTACCATAGAGATGCATGACCTATCTGTGCAATGAATGTGGGAGCTCTTTCTGTTTTCATGCTCTTGTAATTTAGTATCAGCAAGCCTGAGCATCAAGTCATGAAGGTGGGAAATGAGCACATTAATGGCTGGTATTTAAACATGGTCATGTGCCCAAGTACTATGTTTGATTAGATTAAATTGTTACTTGGTCTCTGTACAGCTAATCATCAAAATTTAGTTTTTTAATCTTCACTTGGGGAATTCATGGGGTTTACTATTGGGCTAGCTGGTGTTAAAAACAAAAACCATACAGACTGCTGTGCAGCGTTTTTTTTTTCCTTCTGCTGGGGCGTACATAGTTTGTTCACCAGATCTTCAGTGCTCATGTTGGTTATTCCAGAAAAAGTGATATTGCCTAACCCATGATTTTTGTCTTCATCTTGCTATACCTGTTTATTAAAAGAGATAATCCATGCCAACACAGTGACCTTATTCAGCCTCAGGTTGTAATGTAGCTCTGCACTTATTTATTTATTTTATTTATTTATTTTCACATACTACAGCCCAGTTAGAGGGCTATCGCAGGAGTGGGTACAGGGCAGTTTAAAAAGAGAAAAAAACCGAAAAAACAGGTGAGATAAACAGGAACAATGACAGGTTAGAGAGATACAAAAATACCATAAACAAAATTATATAAACATTATAAAGCAACAAGCAACGATTAGAGTATAACATCTTTTAGTGCCTTCAAAAATTCATCTTTCGGTAACGAACGAATGTGACCTGGTATGGTATTCTACATTTCAGTACATCAGGGAAAAAAAGTGTATTTGAAGAAGTCTGTGCGATGATGAAACAAGGATACGTTGAGTGCATGGCTGTTTCTGGTGGATGTCGTTTTGGCAGGTGTTATGTAGTTGTTGTGCGATGAATGCTGCGGCGAATTGAAAAAACAATGGAAAAGTTCCAGAGACTCGATGTCGCGTCTTTTAGAAAGAGAAGTTAAACCGAGGTGCGTTAGATGGGATGATGGCGAAAAATTACTATCATAGCGTCTGTAGATGAAGCGAATGGCTTTTTTCTGGATGGATTCAATGCGTTTTATGTCACCAATTTTATAGGGGTACCATACAGTGGCGCCGTACTCAAGGATCGGTCTTACGAGAGTTTTATATGTTAGGAGTGTTACGAGAGACCTTTGGCATAGCAGTACAGCTGCTGTTGTAATGTCATCATGTGCATTTCATTGCATGGATAAAGCTGATCTGGGCAGGGGGTACGCAGGGTAGGGGTTGACTTTTGGGCCATTGGGACCTTGCAAGATGGGGGCCCCACTTGCCCAGTGGACCATTATTTTTTTTTTCAATAACAAATAGAGCTGTGTGAATCGCAAAATTTTGAGTACAGATTAAATATGTTTTTTAATAATGTTCCAATATTTTTTGTTCCATGGTAAATTATGCAGAAGGTGCACTGCTGAACATGGGAGAAAAAAAATTCAGCAGAGAATGTGTGGATATTCATGCATTAACTTTGCTGCAGTATGCAAGTGTTAGCTTCACCGCAGTGCACGAGTGTTATGTGGCAAAGTGTACTACATGCAGGAATGGAGCGCACACATGCTAGCTTCACTGCAGTGCCATTGTGTGAACTTCACTGCAGAACACAGGTGTCATGTGGCAAAGCATACTATGTATGAGAATGGGCCACTTGTCATGAAACATAGGACATTTTGTCCCTTAACTATGAACTTCGTATAGTTTGAATCATAAAAGTTAGGTGCGGATCAAATAGCAAACGCTGTTCGAAAACTATTTGCCGCCCTAATAATGTTTCTCTCCCTTGGTTTCTGCTTCGGCAGTGGCTATGTACATGAACAAGACACTTCTTTTGAACTTGCTAATTCTGAGGTACTAGTTTATTTATATCGGCCAAGTCCACACTGTTGACTGCAGTAGCACAGTGAAGACAAAACTCAGGCAGCCTTATTGTTTAATGCATCAAGCTATCAAGAGCACATCCCCAAGATATGAAAAAAAAAAAGCAAATGGTGGTACGGTAGTTATGTTTGGAACTGGCCCATATTCCCTTCCTGTTGAATAGTAAGCAGCTAAAGCTAGTACAGCAAAATACAAGATGTGTTCCTGGTGGCTTTGTTCAGTATAACACAGTTTGCACATGCATTGCTATCAGTCGATTCTGTGAGTGTGTCCATCACTAGGCACCATATTCCTATCAGAACTGATTTGGCGGGACAGAAACCGAGTTCATTATCTTTTTCCTAATAAACTCTGTTAGACGTACAATAGCCCGCGTTTGTCATTGTCTACTGCTCTGTAAACTTCTTGAGCGCCACTGCGTTGACACTCTCCGCTGCTCGGTTGCACGAAGAGCATTTGTTCTTTGTGAGATATTGAGCTCGCTTGGGAGGACATAGTGCACTCGTCATTTCAGGATGCAGCCAGTGCCCTGGCCATGCGTGTCCTGCTGGCAGTGAAGGCGAGCGAGATGGAGCAGGCGGTTGGAAGTCTGGACCGAGAATCGGTGGACGTGCTAATGAAGTACATTTACCGTGGCTTTGAAAATCCCTCGGAGGGCAGTTCGGGCCACCTGTTGGCTTGGCACGAAAAGGTAACGGGGTCCTGCAGCGTTGGTGTCATTAAAAAAATTTCTTTGGTGTTAGCTTGGTGTCAGTGCACGGAATTATTTTGTCAACACCATGTTGACATGAAAGGCCTTGAGGTGGACATCCCCTCCTTCCTAGCTTTTCACTGTGGCCAGTGTGGGTGCACGATTATGTTTAAATATGCCTAAATTTTATCATCATCAGCCCATCTTATGTCCACTGCAGGACGAAGGCCTCTCCCAATGCTCTCCATCCTTGCCTGTCCTGTGCAAGCTGATTCCATTTGATGCCTGCAAAGTTCTTAATTTCGTCACTCCATCTTACTCTCTGTCGTCCACGGCTGCGCTTACCCTCTCTTGGTATCCATTCCGTCGTTCTAACTGTCCATCGGTTGTCTAGCCTTCTCATCGCATAACCCGCCCATGTCTATTTTTCTTTTTTTAATTCGACTATTATGTCAGCTACCCCTGCCTGTTCCCTAACCCACTCGGCTCTCTTCCTATCTCTTAGAGTAACGCCTATCATTTTTCGTTCCATCGCCTGCTGTGCGGTTCTTAACTTCCTTTCTAGCTCCTTTGTAATTTTCCAAGTTTCTGCCCCATATGTCAGTACTGGCAAAATACAGTAATTATATAATTTCCACTTGAGTGATAATGGTAAGTTCCCGTTCATGAGTTGGGAGTGTCTCCCATATGCGCGCCATCCCATGCTTATTCTTCGGTGTATTTCTTTACACGAGTGGGTTCTCCTGTCAGTAGCTGTCCTAGACAAGTGTATCCTTGTACGACTTCTAATGTCTGCTTTTCAATTATGCAGGCACGTTTTTTTCGCTGTGCCACCGATCATTACTTTTGTTTTCTGCATGTTCATCTTTAATCCTACCTTAGCACTTTCCCGGCTTAAATCTACAATCATCATCGGTAGTTCGTCGCCATCATTGCTGAAGAGTACTATGTCGTCGGCGAAGCATAAGTTACTCAAGTATTCTCCATTAATCCTGAGTCCTGTTTCGTCCCAGTCTACTTTTTTGAAGATTTCTTCGAAGCATGCAGTAAACAGCATTGGAGAGACTGTATCTCCTTGTGGTGATACCTTTCTGTATTGGGATTTTCCTGCTTTTCTTACGCAGGAGTAGGGTGACTGTAGAGCCTTTATATATGTTAGCTATTATATTTACGTAGATATCGCATATTCTTTGACGACACAATGCTTCCATAACTGCTGTTATCTCTAGCAAGTCAAAGGCCTTTTCGTAGTCTATGAAAGCCATATAGAGGGGTCTGTTGTATTCAGCGGATTTCTTGATCACATGATGATGGTCTATTGTGGAGTATCCTTGTCTGAACCCTGCTTGCTCTCTTGGTGGATTAAATTGAAGTGTTGCCCTTATTCTATTTGAGATAACCTTTGTGAATGTTTTGTATAGTGCTGAGAGTAGACAAATCGGCCTGTAGTTCTTCAGGTCTTTTACGTCTCCCTTGTGTAATAATAGAATGTTTGCATTTTTCCAACTTACTGGTACATTTGAAGCTTTGAGGCATTCTGTGTACAGTGTCGCGAGCTTTCTAGTTAGGAAGTCTCCTCCATCTTTGATCAAGTCAGCGGTTATGCTGTCTTCTCTAGCTGCTTTGCCGCAAGACATGCATTGAATTGCTCTCCTAACCTCGTCTGCAGTGACACATGGAACTTCTTTGTCCTGATTGGCGCTTATTACACTCCCGGTGGGCTGTCTTGTGTATGAGCTGTAGAGTTCCAAATATAAGTCCTCAGCCACCTTGGCTATATTATTGAAGTTAGTAACAATGTTGCCCTGCCAATCTTTCACTGCATGCATTCTTTCCTGCACAAAGCTTCCTTGTAGTTGTTTTGATGCCGACTCTTTTCTGACGGCTGCTTCTATTTCTTTCACGTTATGGTTGCCTATATCACTGACTCTACCTTTGTTGATGGGCTTAGACAGCTCGGCGAATTCTGTCTCATCTCTTGGGATAGTTATCCTCATCTGTTGGCGTTGTTTAAACTTTTAGTAGTTTGCGGTTTCGACTTCCTCCCTGTCCCCATTGCTGTCAACTCTGCAGCTCACGTCATCTTAGTCACCTCCATGGCCTCCGAGATTGGCGCTCCCTCTGATGGCCATGGGAGAACAAACTCTGCTCCAGCCTTGCTTCTGTACAGCTGCACCATTTGGGGTCCAACTATTTTTTGACTTTCTTGCAGTTCATATAAATAATATTTTAGAGCGAACGAAAGGTAACAGTCTGTTTCCGTTTTTGAGTGTCTTCAGTTGAAGCCACTGAAACATCAGTGAAGAGTGCCTTTGCCAGCCTGTGGTGTTGCATGGTCATTTCGGAAGTGCATGAACGCTAGGATTTTATATGTGCACTGAATATTTTACCAGAATATTTCAGAATCATTGTGTCTAATGCCTATTGAAGCAGTGAAAATTATAACTAGGCAGCTTCATATAGCCAAAAAAATGTCAGTAACCTTCTAGACGTGCGAGTAGGTTAGTTCTGTTTGCTGTCAACACAAAATCTTAGAATTGGGAAGGGTAGTGAATGCACTACAATGGTAATAGAGAATATTAATTTGACCATTACCGTCTTTGCCTTTGCAGATTACCAGGTTACCAGAGGTGTAAATGTGAGAGGCCAGAGTGGTAGTGCCAATGTGGCAGTGTAGAACACTACCAGCAGAACACAAGGCTGTTATTTCAGTGAGAAAGTGCACACCACTTCACTGCTGGTGTAAATTTTCAGCAGCGATATATTCGTGCACATTTTCTCTTTTAAAATCTGTTGTTCAGCAAGGACACTTGTCAAACACAGCGCGTCTATAGTTTGTTTCACTAGTTCTGTGCAGCAGAGCCAAGGCAAGATGAAATGTCATTGTTTGGACACGCGCCTGCGAACCACTCCTGTCGATAGGGGCCTCACTCATCTCTCCTCCTCCTCTTTCCAAGGCTGTTCCTGCCATTGCAGCGTTCACTATTGCCAGATGCCATGGTGCAGAGGGATGCCCTTTAACGCATGTTTGCCCTCCTGATTGGCCGAAGGGGCATGTAGTTTCCACAGTGCTGCACGGAACTACTGAAACAGACTATATAACTGTGGCTTGACAAAGCATTTAAAGAATGTCGCTGTCTATAGTCGAGTACAACTTTAGAAGGCAGCGGCACTTTCCCCTCAAAGGCGGATGAACACGAGCCTCCACCAATAGGCGCGCACCTCAGGTGACGTCATGAGCCGGACGGCCGGGGACGCCGCCGTCGGAGAAAAAGATGGCCGCCGTCGCGTCGAATTGGGCCGAGTCGCGTCAGCTGTGTGCGTCTCCCTTCGTCAGAGTGAATTCGAATTGTTCGTGGTGGTCTGTCATGCCGGAAATATTATTGTGAGCTTACGATGCACAATTTATGCCGCGTGCGTTTGTTCTGAGCCGTGAGCCAACGATGAGAGATTGTAGCGTGCGCTGGCCGTCGATCTTGCTCCGTAGCAGACGACGCACAGCGTTGTAGAAGGCTCGGAGTTATTTTTCGCTCGCGATACGGCATGCGCTGTAGCATTTCCATCATGAAAGTTTTACCAAAGCACTCGTCAAGACACACAAATCTTATTTATACCGACAAATACGAGTTTTAGAGGCAGTCACAATTTTTTGAGCGGGACTATTTCTTTAGTCGCGGAGGCAATTGGCTGCTGCGCTTCGGTCATGTGGGCGGGGCCTCTCCTGTCTTCTAAAGTTGTACCCGACTATAGTAACCTGCTACTCTGCAAATGCCTTTGCACACACAAGAAAACAAGACTAGCTAAAGCTCTAATTAACGGGATAATACGTACAGGGCTTGTACATTCCTCATACAAGGGGCAGAAACTGCTCCCTAATGTGCGTCTTTTGTAAAGGGGCTCAACTGTATAACATGGAAGTCAAGCATTTCATTCCATCAATTGCATTTGCAGGCTTATGCAGCTGGTGGCATTGGATCCATAGTGCGCGTCATGACCGACCGCAAAAGAGTCTGAGGGTGACTGCAGGGGACCGTTCCCGCTCTACCACAGTGCCCCTAAAGAGCGCAGGGCCTTCATTCCACTGAGCCTGCTGGAGGGAGGCAATGGTGCCAACCAATCAATTTGCACTGGACCTCGGGAACCTTTTGTTGTTCCTGTGAGCACACTGAAATGCGGGGCCCAACCACAATGCGATGAGTGCTGTAAATAGGCATGGCTGTTACAGCATAAATTATACACGTACTCCTTTTATGAGTATTAAACAGCTGTTTCTGTCCTGTTTGATGATTTCTGTTTGTAATGCAAAGCATTCTTCGCCTTTTCAAGCAACTTCGCAGTAGTCTTTTTTTTCTTTTTTTCAAATTGTGTACCACAGGGGAGATAAAGTGTGGCACATAAACATGAGAAATATCACAACAATCACTGTCTTGTTCGTTGTTTTCAGGATTTGCTATTGCCTTGTTTATATTGTCACCTTTGTGCCATCGCCGTCATACAGTTGTCTCGTTCTAACCCACCACGCCCCTTACAGGGGCCCTGCAACGCCCTTGGAGCATAGCCAGAAAACAGCGCCAATCAGTCGTTAAGGTTGCCGTGAACATGTGGGGCAAATATTGTTGCACTGCATGCACCGGGGAATTCACAGTTTGGTTTCAAACAAAGATGGAAAGTGCCTCCTCCTCTTTCAACAAATGGTATCACTGGGGGCACCAACTACGCTGCCCGGGGCAGAAATAGCATCAGCTAATTTCATGATTTCGGAAAGGTCATGCACTATGCCTTATTTATTCACTATAATTTTAACCAACGTAGACAATGCACGTATCTTTTGCAAGACTGAAGAAAGTCAAGTGACCTAGACAGTGCTCCCAGTGACATCATTTGTTGAAAGGGCAAGCAAATTCCAGCTGTACTGGCACCCAATGAAAAATCCCCCGATGTGTGCGGCACAATCATATTTGGCTCGCATGTTCACAAGAGCCTCACCGACTGATTGGCACAGTCCTCTGGCTGTGTGCAAAAATGGTTGCAGGGCCCTTTTAAGGCACCTACCCATGAACGGTATCCTGTAAGAGTGGATGAGGTGTTGGCAGTGTTGCGTGCGCAGCCATGTGTATGCAGACCATATCCTGCAGGGGAATATATCTGCAAAAAAATTATGCCCTTAATGTGTGTTCTGTACCTCTTCACCAGTCTTGGGCAGTAACTAGTTACTAGTAACGCGTTACCGGTAACTAGTTACTTTTTTCAGTAACTTATAACTGTAACTATAGTTACTTTTAGTTTAGAGGAACTTGTAACTGTAACACAGTTACTTTTTACACGGTAACTGTAAATACAGTTACAGTTACTTCCTCTAAAAAAAATCCAGCAGCAACACTTCTTAAAAGCAGGGCTCGGCAGTATCGCGATGTTTCTCTTAAATATTTATGACTATGTGTACCTCTGTATCTAGATAAGTTTGCAAAATATATTTGTATCTCACTAGTGGAACGCTTTTACGATGTATCGTTTGCATCGCGATGCTGTACAGGACACGGACATGTCTTGGCCTTTTTTTTTTTTGTAGATGTGCTGACGTGTTTCCAGGCCGGAAATGAAGACTTTTTCTTCTACGAAGGCAAGCAAAGCACCACCAGTCGGCGATAAAAAATGGCGGAGAAGGGTTCTTCTCCCCGCCCCCATGCAGAGAAAGGTGCGCGACACCGCAGTATGGTCGGCCTAAGTGATGAAAGTCACTGTTGTTCAGAGGCCGGGGCAGCGTCCTTAATTTTTTTGCGTGTCCAGCCATTTCTTCATGACCACCCGCGCGGAAACCAAACAGACGCTTTTCAATGCCTCGCACACGTTCAGTTCTCAAAGCGGCGGTACTTCCAAAAAGCCCTTCCCAAAGTGCCGGCAGCAATGTGGCTCGAAGGGGCGTATCCTCTTTGTTGCGTTTCAGGATTAGCTCCCATTTTATTTACGAGCATGCAGCAGTGTTTTGTGGCACCAGGCTGTCCCAACGTATTAAATGCGAGGTATTTCTTATCGAACTTCGGCGACTTTGAGCGTATCTATCTATCTAACCGCCTCCGACTTTGTGCTCTCCTGGACGCTTCGTTATTGGGATGTACACGAAAATTGGTATGCAACAACATGACTGCATGACCGAACATAAATGACAAGTTATAACACAAAAATCATGACATGCATGTCATAAGCGGCATGATTTACGTGCCACGGTCTTGGTGCTCTTGCGGCTGTTTCGTTAACTTCATATATATACCAAAATTGGTATGGCGAGACAACAATGTATGACGACCATGGGTGACACGTTCTGAGAACATGAAAATCGTGACATGCATGTCATGAGGGGCATGATTTACATGCCACGCGTTTCGTTCATGGGATGTACACCAAAATTGCTATGGCACGTGCACAACTGCATGACGAATGTAAATGACAGGCCATAACATTAGAATCATGACATGCGTCTCATGAGCGGCATGGTTTACAGGCCACGTCTTGCTGCTCTTGCGGCCATTTCTTTAACTTCATATGTACCCATAATCGGTATAGCGAGACAACAATGCAGATCCATTTTACGTTCCTGGTGCATGCTTCGCATTTCCTTCATTCCCACTGCACATGGAATCTGTCATTTTTTTTTTGTAAATAAATTCCCGACAATCAATAAATAAGTTGTTGCAGAAAATGAGGCATACGCAACGATTGCTGGTGTTGGGCTTTTGAGTGAGCCCATTCCGTTCCTTTTATCTGGCGCGTTGCTACGAGGAACTTCGACTAACCGCACGCCTTCATACGTTTCCGTTGAAAGAACTACATAATTTCGTTTGTGGTGTATAAATCTTGTACAGTAATGGAAAAGTAACGACGCTACTTTTTAACTGTAACTGTAACAAGCTACTTTTGGAGGCTGAGTAACTGTAACATAGTTACTTTTCTGGCTTAGGTAACTGTAACACTGTTACTTTTCAGTGGTAACGTGCCCATGACTGCTCTTCACACAGAGTGCTTGCCTTACACAGGCATGTTGCATCACTGTAGAAATTAGCTGGCTTTGTACTGCTTGGATAATGTGGAAAAAAATGTGGCTGATCCCTCTGTCAAAGGGATCGGTATAACATGAAAGTGAAATGGCTCTTTGCATAAACAGATTAATGTTATTGTTACATCGAGGTGAACTTGCCCATTGCTGTCGGCGTTTCGATGGTACGGCAGCATTTGTCATGGATGAACCCACGTCCACGCATCGCCTCCGTAACATAAAGGACCAACCCCTTGTGGTAACATAATAACTGTACACAGTCCATAGTTAGTGGCGCGCGACAAAGGTATCAGTCATATGTACTTGTGTCACATTGACGCATCAACATTGTTGCCGTGCTTGGGCGCCTAACGCATCAGTGTTCTTGTTGCCATCACGCTCAGAGTGTTCGGCGAGGTAACGCTGCCCACGACGAAAGGTGACTGGTGCTCTACCATTGCGCTATCGGCACACATAAGCTGTACGAACCAACATTGGTACGAACGTGGCTGTGTTCTTTCTTATCACTCTTCTTTCTGAAGCACGCACGGCTCCGCACGCGTGCATCGAGGCGGACTTCGGAGCGCGCCTGAAATGGTGAGGCAAAGTAAAGCTGCAGTGATTCACTTCACATCCCCTGGATGGCGGCACTGTCCCAGGCAATGTGCACCTGATGCGCTCGCGCCAAGCTGGACGAGAGCGTCGTAGAGAGAAGGAATATAAGGCGCGTTTGTACAGTGTCGCGTGTGCGGCGTTGGCGCAGTCGTAGAGCACAGACTACCTTTCGTCGTGGTGCGGGCTGCGGCAAGTTCGTTTCCCAGCGCATCAACGGAAGTTTTTCTGAATATTTTTCATTCATATTCTACTGCGTCATGTCTGTTACGGTAGTGATGTATGGGGTTGTGGTGGACCCTGGCATATAAAACACTTTCGTGTTAAAAAAATTTCATTATGCCAAACTGAAACTTTTGTAATCCTCTCTAGACAGGAGCACAGAAGCAAGCTCTGAAGAATATTTCCCAATAGAGTCGCAATCCAAAGTACAGTTAAAGCTTGATATATAACGAGTCAGTAAAATTGGCAATTTACTTCGTTATTCTGAAACTTCATTAAATCGAAATTTAGCCCTATGCAAAGTTGCCGAAGGATTTTTTCTGCACGGGAATGCCACAAGAATACGAATAATGGAACAGTACAGAAAGAAAAAGTTCACTTCAGTAACATTTACAAAAAGCTTTATGTTGAACCGGAGATTCAGCGGCGGCGACGTGATGCAGTGCGCCATTGAAGCTCTCGCCACAGCGGTTGACACAGGTGAAGGTTAAAGAAACGCAGGCGCACAGCATTGTGATAAGCAAGGCTATCGTGCCCATTCTACCACAGGGGCTAGCTATCGAAAATTCGGGTGTTTCCTAGATCGAGAGGAGGACGCCTACGTTGTCACGTTCAGATCGCTAGCTATCAAACTTATAGTACGGTGAACACGTGACATCAAAAACCGCAGCACAAAACGTTTTTTGTTTTTATGACACAGACAAAGCTTCACTGGAGAACCGCATCAACACAAGGCCCAGCTCACGGTGGCCGCGTTTTCTGTTTTGCGAAATCGCGCGCGTATGTACGAATTTAGCAAGACCCAGCCCTGCGCCGCGAATTTCTGTCGCTACAGCGCACCAGTTCAACAGGTGGCCTTTATCGCGAAACGCCTGCATAATTTGGTTGATCGAATTGGCAGCTACGCGGCGGGTAACGGCGAGCAGCTAAGAAAAACTGCTTACATTAGAGAGTTTTAGTGCAGCTTAAGTTGCGCCCCGCTAAACGCTAAAATTTAGCGGGGTCAGACTGCGCATGCGTCCGCACGCTATTCCAGCTTTGCGTTTAGCGATCGCTCGCTATTTTCCGAATTTAGCGGAGACGCAAAACGCTCGCTAAGTTTGTTTAGCGCGAAGAACATGGCGGCTCCCTACAACCAGCCTACAACTGACGGCTGCCCGTTTCGCATCTATCGTGTCGTCTTGCTGCGTTGTGGGACTAGCTGATTCACAATAAATCGTGTTGCTGGTTTTCGCTTCGACAAGACAACGATCCTGTCGCTGTAGATTCTAGTTTGACCACATTACACATGAACAACGAAAGCGAAACTCTGCCTCGTCACACTACAGCAACACTTGTGCAATTATTATTGCACGATGCTCATTTTAATATTTCTTTTTGCGCTTGCGTTTCTTTTTAAGTTACTAACAACGGCCGACTGTTTTGACGTTTTCACTGTTCGCGTTTAGATGGCGCAGCGAAGGTTTGCGTGCCTTGCGTTTTGCGGCGCGTCGTCGTCTCGCGCTATACTAAAGAGCTATGGAACGCTATCGAATAGCACTCCGCAAAAATTTAGCGAGCGTGACTCGCAAGCGCTAACGCAAAAATTTTCCGCAATACTAAATCTACCTATTAAGAATAATGTATCCTGTTCTTCAGAAAGTCTAAAGATAGCTTCTTTCATGTCACGAGTCGCGAAAAATGAGCCGTGCGATCTCGCGAAGTAAACATCCACGCCGTTTTCAATGCGAAGCATTTCTTAGCGGCGGCATGTCCCGCGGCGTCGGCGTCCGCACTCACTGCGCATGCGCAACTGTCCTTCCCCCTCTCCAACAGCTGCCCGTTACTAGAGAGTTTTAGTGCAGCTTAAGTTGCGCCCCGCTAAACGCTAAAATTTAGCGGGGTCAGACTGCGCATGCGTCCGCACGCTATTCCGGCTTTGCGTTTAGCGATCGCTCGCTATTTTCCGAATTTAGCGGAGACGCAAAACGCTCGCTAAGTTTGTTTAGCGCGAAGAACATGGCGGCTCCCTACAACCAGCCTACAACTGACGGCTGCCCGTTTCGCATCTATCGTGTCGTCTTGCTGCGTTGTGGGACTAGCTGATTCACAATAAATCGTGTTGCTGGTTTTCGCTTCGACAAGACAACAATCTTTTCGCTGTGGATTCTATTTTGACCACATTACACATGAACAACGAAAGCGAAACTCTGCCTCGTCACACTACAGCAACACTTGTGCAATTATTATTGCACGATGTTCTTTTTAATAAATCTTTTTGCGCTTGCGTTGCTTTTTAAGTTACTAACAACGGCCGATGGTTTTGACGCTTTCACTGTTCGCGTTTAGATGGCGCAGCGAAGGTTTGCGTGCCTTGCGTTTTGCGGCGCGTCGTCGTCTCGCGCTATACTAAAGAGTTATGGAACGCTATCGAATAGCACTCCGCAAAAATTTAGCTAGCGTGACTCGCAAGCGCTAACGTTCCGCAATACATACCTACTCTCTTCCCTTCTCTCCTACCACCTGCTTGCGCTTCTGCGTTCTCGCTGCTGCTCTCGCGGCGCATGCGCTACTGTACTCGTCTAGTCTCCTCTCCTTCAAGTGTGAATATAAAGCGGGTAGAGCGCTGCGCGCGCTCAGCGCTTGCTTCGGTTCACTCCGCTTGGCTCCGTTGGTGCTTCCGATGAAGTGTGATGGAAGCAACAGTCCCGTCAGTTAGTGGGTTGGCGCAAGCAAGCGTCAGCATCAGCCCACAAACAGCAACGCGTTGGCAGTGCGGGGGTGTTCTCTGGTGCGGGTGTGGCGTCCACACCCGCACTGCGCATGCGCAACCTCCTCCTTTCCTCTCCTTGTCTCCTCTCCGAACGGCGCGCGTTGACTATGGAGACGCTCTTTCTTCGATGAACGCTTTACCATATCTCGCAAGGAACGAGAACGCGCCCTCGCCCGCGAGAGACAACGTTGACGCAGGCAGCGTCTGCTAGCATCAAACCGATGCAAACGTGACACCTAGTGAAACCGATGCAAACGCGGTGTGCACCACCCGTGCTGCTTCGCATCGCCTCATATGGTCCCCTTTAGCGGGAGATGGTGTAATTTCTTCTTTCTCGCCGATCGTGATCATGTTACAAGCCCCATTGGTGACACCCGTACAGTCGCGATCTCTTGCAAGATAAACGAAATCCCGCTGCCTTTACTAGCGCCTCTACGGCTGCACATGCTTGACGCTCGGCCATCAAAAAACACCAAATCGGCCGATGACGCACGTGAGAGAAACCGTGCCACTTGCGGAGTGCGCAAGGATGATGATGATGGTCGTGGTTCGGTTAAGGAAAGGTCGCTAATTTCTGCAGCCCATGTACGGCTGAACGGCCGTGGGGGTGGGGGGAAGGGAGAAGGTGCGCGAGGCCGTTAGCGTGTGGACGGTGTTGGCATGCTCTCCGCTCTCTCTCAGCTCTGGTGGCGTCAAGACAAGCATTGAGCATGACATTGAGGCTCCTCCTTCCCCTTAGCCAGCTGCTCCGCATCAGCGGGCGCGCAGTTTGAAAAACGCGCTCGGTAAAGCCGCGTGCAACTTGCCCATTTCACCACTGGCACCCGGAGAAGTTTCAAATTGTCGGCTCGGTATTCCTCTTTGGCAGCCGCAAAACTTAGTGATATTGAAATCGCGGGTAAACATGCCTCGTTTTATCGAGGTAAGAACTAGATGGCGTACTATGGACATCGCGTTGTAAAAATCGAATACTTCGTTATATTGACGTTCGTTATACCGCTCGAGGTTTGACTGTATTTGAGACTTCCTTTTTCTACTCAGAATTAAGCCCATCTTTCATAAACAGCTTGACGAAAGACTCAACCACACAATCATGTTTCATAGATTTCTAATCTGTAGCATGGAAAGACCTATGTTAAAGATGTGCATAAGGTGTGAAGCATCCTATGCGCTTGGGCTGTTGGTGTCTCCTGTCAGCGTCATGGTAAAGCAAGCGGTCAAACTATGGTCGAAAAGTGTATAATCAGTGAAAGACCAGCTCAGAATGAGCTAAAATGATTTAAATTGCTTTGAAATACAGGAATAACTAGGAATTATTTACATTAATTATCAGAAATTCATTAAACTCACTTCTGACACGACAACCCTACACATTCACTGCCCGACTGCACTGCTGCAGTCCCAGTCTGACTGCATGCACACGACTGCACTGCCTCCAGGATCAGCCCACACTTTCTGTCAACAGAGGCAAAACAAGTGCATAACTTTCTTTGTTTTACCTTTTGGCTAAAGTATGTCCTTGAGCTTAATTCTGTGCCATTAAATATCTAAATTTCATACAGGTTACACTACGCCAGTGCAATAATAGGTGACACCTCTTGTTGTCACATGTGAAAAGCCAGTAGGCTCTTGCATTTGTTACCTAGACCTAAAGCTATTCCTGTCACCTACGCATACATGTTAGTCTTATGAGCCTCGCATGGGGAAGCCTTTACTGCCACACGATTCCGCACACTCAAAGCTTGTGAAGAGGGCATCGGTGAGGGCCTGCTACTCTAATGCCCTGCACGAGACATGCACGCACTGCCTTGATGCGAGCCTCAAAAAACAAATGGAGCACCTAATGTTAACAGGCGACCCTTCACACTTGTTAGTAGCCGTGGCGGAATGCATGCTGAGACGAATGAGGGCCTCAGGGAACCCTCGGGAACAGACACCAGCCAAACAAAGGAGGACTGTGGTGGTACCGTACTTGCACAAGCTGTCCCACATGTTGAAGAAGATCGCACAGCGAGGCGATGTAAGAGTGGCCTTCTCGGCACCGAGTAAGCTCTCCAGGTTGTGTAGAGCGGTGAACGCTCCTCTTGGAACTGGAGACAAGTGTGACACGAGTCGCCAAAGCTCGGTAGTACCGTGTGTGCAAGGAGTTTGTTCCGTTCCGCTGTCTTGCGACAACAGGTACATGGGGCAGACAGGCAGGTGTCTGAACATCCACCTCAACAAGCATAAAGCTAATCTGTCAGCGTCAATGGGCAGTCTTTTAGCAAAGCACTGCAGGGAGTGTGGTTGTGCCATAGCCTTTAATAAGAGCTAGCTCCAGGATAGGTAAAAACGGCGAGCAACTCGTTCGTGAAATTTTGGAAGCGGCTGAAACTGAACGGCCGGGGGAAGGTTGTGTAAGTAGGCCCTCCCTCTCACTCCCTAAAAAGAAATTGCTTTTCTTGGAAAAAACCATTACGAGCGCTAGCTGGTACGTCACAGAAAAAATCGCGATTAGTGTTTCCAAAAGCCTTGTATAATCAGCCCTGAACACAAAACTGAAAGATCGACCCTAGTCAGCTTGTTCCAACCTCACTTCAAGAAACAGCACTGTAATGGCGATTTCTTTGTCACGTGCCTTTCATGTAATCATTTTCCTCTCTGTCTGTTTCAGCTATATATTTTGCTGTAATCGGGGAATAGACCCGGTTGTAAGTTCAGCGCTGTATCTGTGTGTCTCCTTCCTTGTCGTTTCTTGTTGTGCTGTGTATTCTCAAACCTCTTCATGTTTTAGAGCAAAAGTTATACTACTCCATGTCTCGAAAGGCCATTACTATGACCGCATGGCCTTGAGCTGCCAGAAGGCCAGAGCAGGAGAGTGACGTCACTCCGTTTTATCCACTACACTATGCTACTAGGCGATGGTATGACGGTCGCTCACCGGGCAAATGAGTGTTTGCTACTTGCAAGCTGTTGGATTCTCATGAACTAGCACAAGGAGAAGACATACCTTTACGTGGTCCACAAAATTAGTTTCCTCTGTTCGCCTCTTGGCCGTAACTCAAACGCCAAAAAGAGCAATCACCTCCATGCACCAATGAGCCTACCGCACACGCTCGCCCTTTCGGTGCTTGTGCCGAAATCCAAGGAGAGGAATGGGAGGAGTTGGCATGCCTGACAGTTGGATTGGATTGAGCCTGTCACACTTAAGCTTGACAGGCTCAGTTTTACCATCCACTACATACAGATTGCAGTCTACGAAATCTCAAGCAAATGCTAAGTTGCCTACTGAAACATCTCAGATAACGGAGGCCAGGTTAGTACTTTATGGAAATGCCAACCATACCTTTCACTCGTGGTAACCAGGTTTAGATAAGTGTAACCTCCGCCAATTTTTTCTCTTGTTTCTCACATATGGGTATACAAAGTTGCAATGTACCAACTCGCCCCTACTGCTGCAATGAAAGCATCCGTGTGCAGAAATTATGTATTACGGGATGCACTCTGTCTAAATGCTATTAGGATAAAAAAAAATAAATCGAAGCAAGAACTCTTCACACGGAAATTCCAAGATCATGCACATGCACTATTCTATAAAATTCCATGATCTGGTCAACACTAGCCAGCAGCACTCCATGTTGACAATGCTAGACAACATCAGCCATCGTTTAGCCAACACTAGCAAACAACAACCAGTGCTGGTAGTATGCCAGCAAACACGGCCAGCCAGAACAGTGGCCCTGTAGCAAGCGTAATGGCCCACTTTCTTTATGCACCAGCCGATTTTTCTTACACCATCATGGTGTGAAAGACCTACGTGTACACCCATCAACTTGCACTTTTTTGTTGGCTTAGCTAAAGAATAGTTACACGTTTTAGAAACGCACACAGTGCCCACGAAGTAACAACAGCTGCAATGGTGAAATTTATTAAAAAATAACATCCATAAACTTGAACCAGCAGTGAAGCATGGCCACTCTTCATAACTTCATTGACACAAAGCTTGAAAAATGTGTGATGTGATTGCAGTACTAAGGATTGATCACTTGGCAAGGTTTCTCGAAATAACATCTGCATCTTTTGAAACACCAATTATTCCAAGACATTGCTAGTTTGACAGCATAGCACCTGCATGACCTGCAAATAAACACTAGAAGGGATGCATATAACAACCCACAATGCACACGCGCATCACCCACAAACTACAAATGCATCTGTGCACAGCTAGGAGTGTGCTAAATGGAGTCACGATCACGAGAACATACACTGAAAAAAAAATTGACAAAAGCAAGCGGGAAAGGTTTGTGGCGCTTCGCAAACCGCTATGCCAAGCCACTTCTCTTAACGTACTCCACAATCTTCTTGCCTCACACACTTGAGCTCACAGTTCAGTTTTTCCCGTTGCTCTCGCCAAATTTTGTTACCGATTCTGACATACAAACTGAATGGTGCAAAAGGCAGCTTTAAGGGATATATATTAACAATCTTCTGCTATTGCACTTGTAAAATTGTGTCCTGTGAAGTTTATCACCCAGAGCCCTCTGTGGGACCGGTTCCTTAGTTCCTGACTGTGTACGTATGCATGTGGGCACCAAGTTGTTCATACAGCACACAATCGATGCTTTTCAAGGGAACCAACCACAATACTTAATAAAGTGCATATTACATTACAAAGTGCTCATTACATATAAGAAACCTCTTCTCACAAAAATGCTAAGGCTGTCGCACAAGCAGAGTAACCAAAATAAATAAATTTGCCTTGTGCCACTCTACAAGGCTGTCCTTAAAATGACATTACATGACGTAAATCGAATAGCCTCAATGGTCGATAGCTCTTTTAGTATGTGCTCACTGCCGTCAGTGTGTGATGACAGATATTTTTGCACTTGGCGAAGCACCTCGCCATACCTTTGTTCTTCACACACCTGAAACACACTGCTGTACATCTTGGAAAACTGCAACTGCCATTCTCACTCATTTCTTGCTGGACAGGTCTACCTTTGTATTCCATTGAGGCGTACACATTGCCAAAAGCACACCGTTTCATGTAAAATTAGAGTTCATGCGAGACTATTACTGAGAGGACATTAAAAAGTGCAGTTAAGGCCTTGCAGCCTTGTAGGTGCAACTGCAACTTCTCACCGTTGTACGAAGAAGCACGACGTCTGGCTGAGAAATTCATCACTGCATGACCAAATGACTGGATCTGCCTATCTATTGCATCTAATGAACAGTGCGAGAGGCTTCCTTTAACACCGCTGAAATGAGTCAACAGCAGTGCGGCTACTCGCACAGATGCCTTGACTGCAAAGGGAAAGTTAAGTGCGCATTGTGGCAAATGGAAGCTCAAAAAGAGTGTGCTTTTACCACTTCTGGAATGCCAATTGTGTATCAATGGATGTCTTTTCCTGTCCATCTGTGACATGAGGAAATGACATTTTGAGATGATTGATAAAGAGGTGTGGAGAAAACGTGCTTACGACAAGCAAAAAAAGGGATACACATGGGTGACAAAGGCACCACGGCATTTGAGTAGACGTGACCAAGCTACAATGCAATGTATAAAGCCCAGACAAGGTGCCTTTTCTTCTTCATGGGCTCTGCAGCTGCTCAGTATTCAATGCTGCAACACACTGCGACAGCACTAACAATTTCCAGTTTCACATCCAATAAAGGATGTTAAAGGCAATGAAATTCTTGTGGTATGTCTGCCTGTACTTCGTCTTGTGAAGCAAGCAGGAGGTGCACAGTAATAGGGCTGCCATTTTTGGGAGAAGAAAATCAACACCACCTGCTAAAACTTTCCACAACACAGAGTAGTACATTCAATACACAGCTTGAAACAAGGTGTATAGTAGCAGAAGCCTAATTACCAAAATGAGCAGGTATTTTAAACTTTGCCTCGCAATTAGCAATGACAATTTCACTGATCCAAGTTGCAAAAGCCAAAATATTTTGCCTGTGGTTCTTTTTTCTGCCCTCCTTTCATAGGTGTAAATGCCTAGCCTGCAGTGTCAAGAGACACTTCAGCAGTTTAGATGTTTTGCAAGCAGAGTTAATTGGCAGTTTTAGAATAGGGTACCCAAAGCTTTGCATACACAACCACTTTTTGTACTTGTTGCCACTGCACATGCATCATGCACTAAGTGCATGTATTAGCATCTTGGCCCCACTTTTTAAAAACAGCATCCACATTTAAGCCACCTATAAAGCTCCTTTGTGTCGATATTATTAGGATCTGAGCATGGTTTTCTCGCATTTCAATTCGTGAAGGAAAAACGCTATTTCAAATCAGGCACCCCAACACTAACCAACAAATGCAAAGCCTGGGTGCCCAATTCTAAAACTCTGTAACATGAAACCATAGCATCATTCCCCCCATTTCCATCCCCCTACCTTAGTACAAGCACCCTATAAAGTTTACTTTCACTAACTACAAAACTGCAGAGGTTTTGTAAATGTGTCTTCTCATTTTGCAAAAGGCTAACTACACTGGAAGCACTTTCGAGCGTACTACTGCATTTTTGCATGTACATACTACATGTGGCTTCAAATTGTGAAACAGAACCAGATATTAGTAAAGGTGAGCAGCAAAGTGCTGCTACGAGCACATACAATTTCTTTGGTGTCTCAACAGCGCTTGAGCACACAGTCCATGCAATATGGTCCAGTGGATACAGTGACCTTTACTATGATCCTGCGTGCAATGTGGTAAGCTCAGCGAAGTGATAGAACCAAACCCTTAGAGGTTTTCTGTGGTTGCTGACTATCTGTGGTTACTTTTATATGAGCAACCACAGATGTGGTTACTCTTGGTGTGCTAAAAATCTGAAATGGTTGCTTTCTGTTCAGCTGGACACTTATCAAAGATACCAGATACCAGCGGCATTTACATCTGAATGAACCATCGCTATTTGTGCATTTTTTTCGAGTTTTCTTCAGAATAGGTTCGAGTAAAAACAATGCACATAACCTTGACTACGGTGTTATAGTACTCATTCTTGCATAGTTGCACCAGTGGAGTTCATTTACTTTTGACAATAGAAAAAAAAAGACGCAGCTATTTGTGTCCAATCCACGCTCACAATGCTACAATAAATCATCCCACTGTAGGCAGTGCAATTCTTTATAATCTGGTGAGGTCACTAGTCTTCATATTCAACAGTGTACTCTCACATGCTACTAAAAGCCGTGCGTCTTCAAGAACTTGCACCAAGTGCTCAATTAACAGTAGTGCTTTCAAACTGATGGAAGGAACCACACAAGAGCTGTGCAGTTCCCATTCCAATGGCATAAATTTAATGAGCAAAACAAGGGCTGCATCTTGTGTGTGAAAAATGAAGGCAAGATTCACAAAAGGTTTGTAACGAGCAAAGCCAACCATGTTATACCTGCCAATTTCAATTTATACCACCATGTCCGGTTGTGTGTCCATTACCCTAGCACCATTCTTTCACTCTAATAGTCCATATTTTATCATCATCAGCCTGTCTACACCCACTGCAGGGCAAAGGCCTCTCCCATAGATCTCCGATTATCCCTGTCCTATTTATTTATTTATTTATCCCTGGCCCTATTTATCCCCGCAAACTTCCTGATCTCATCTGCCCACCTAACCTTCTGCCGCCCCCTACCATGCTTGCCTTCTCTAGGGATCCACTCTGTTACCCTTCATGACCAACGGTTGTTTCGTCTTTGCATTACATGGCCCGCCCATGTCCATTTCAAATCGCATGTGGAGTCGATTGCTGCAGATCAAACCCTCCCCCTCAACATCGCAAGTCAAAAGAAAAAAAAAATTGACTGGTAGTACACAGCTAGGTTTCAATTGTAAGCCCAACAACATTGGCTTTCAAATTTTAACAAAAATGGCCCATTTACAATCGTGCAAATATGCTGTGTACCCAATGCATTACATGGCGTGCCCAGATTCATTTTTCTGTCAACTAGAATATCAGCTGCTCTTGTTTTCACTGCAATCTACACTGCTGTCCTCCAAGCCCTAATATTCTGCGATCGCATAATCTAGCATTGGTAGAATGAAAGCGCTGCTATGCAGTGCTGTACAGATTTAACGCTGCTCTGCATATGCAGTGCTTGCACTCAAGCAACTCGAATGGAGAAGCTCAACCAATTTAAGTACCTTCATTATGGTTCTGTTGTATGGAGAAAATAATAAAAATACAAAGGCCAGAGAGAGAGCTGAACGCACAGCCACTAAATGCATGCCTGAATTCTGCAGGCGGTGATGACGTGTTTCATGTAATTCATAGTATGTAATATGTGTGGATGCTAATGTGCACTCACTTCACAAAAATACTAATAATCTTGTAAAAAAATAATAATCGCAATGCAACACCAAATGAATGCACAAATACATCACGGCGAAGACATTTCAGGATATTTTAATACTGAAACTGAAGTTTCACCTGCCTTTCTGGTGCTGTGAGTTGTTGGCTCAAAACCGAGCTAACCTGTTTCAGTCATGATTTGTTTTAAAATCATCAATTGTTTAAACTGTATGCCATTACCACAGTGTTGAAAGGTATTTCGACTATCCAGAAGTGCTTGCACACTTACAAACAGCATGACCGACAGTTTAGTTGCATGTACAACTTTTGAAACCACATCTCGCCAGAAAAATTTTTTAATGAAACTGTGTAAAATTTTGCACAAGCATTCATTTTAAAAAAAACCAGACTTCCAAGCAACCTGTGCCTCTATTTAAATTACACATTCTTCTTTCGTGGCCAAGCTAAGAATACACTTCATGATGAGCATGTTAAAGAAAAACACCGTATCAAAGTTCACTGCCACAACGATTATTGTGAGAAGACTTTAGTGTGCAAAACCGACTAAGCTTGTGCTTTGCACAAATAAAGCCAAGCTTTTCCAGGTAAAAATGAATGCGGAGCCCTCCCCTTCTGAGGTCTTTGTTGCATTGTGTGCAGTAAGTTCAAAGCGAGTGTGCAAGAATATTCACAAGGAAACAATTTGATTCACATTTTTCCAGCACCACCCATTGTGCTGTTCCACGGCAAGGTGGCTTGGTCCGGTGACACAGAAGCACACTCTCGGTACCGCAACTGACAGTCCCAAGAAACGCTGTCGCACGCGGAAGAGTTCTTGTGATGCTGCATTTGGTTCGTTGCAATGCCGAAGGCAAAACACCAGCGGTCAGAGGTGTCACCACACTGTCCAGCAGTCATCTCTAGGACACGATCAACCACTCAGTGTGAAAATGGTGTCTGTAACGACCGAGGCAAACAGCAACAAACAGCAATCATGTTGGTAAATGCCACTGCACAAGATCTGTGCTCTCAACATACACGACAACACACATTCATGACTCGGGGTATTTAGGCACCTTGCAAGCACAAAGTCACATGGTTGCATGTCGAAAACGTGATGACACAAGCGCAGCGAGTGTACCGCCGTGTGCTAGGTAGTCTTGGCGTTGTTGCTTTTCGGGTTATTTGCAAATGCCGCGGAGGAGCGGTGATGGTGCGAGTTGTGTCCATGGTGGTGGTGAGGCAACGGGTGAAGTGGCGGGTGATGTGGCTGGGGTCGCGTCCCAAACCACGAGTTCTTCCAGTCGAGATGTTCACGAATCATCTGTTCCTCGTCGGCCGTGAAACGGAGTAGCACGGAGACTGCACGAATCAGGTGCTGTGCCTGCGAGGAATGCATGACCCACTTAACACCAAATGCTTCCGTAGTGCACAAGTGGCTACACGAGCATAAACAAACCTCCGAGAACAAAGTAGACTGCTACGTTAGAAATTCTAGACTTTCACAGAAATTTCTCTAGATGTCAGCTATAAGTCAAGCTCCTAAACCAGACTGTACAGTCCTGATGGCCACCCTAATGTCAATGTCCACGGTTACTATATAGACCACTGTACCAATCCTAGCCATCTGTCACCTCAAAACCCACTACGTTGCCTTCATGGTGGTTCAAATGTCAGTCACGATGAGCATATATCAAGAAGGATGGAATCAGCGACTCCGGAACGTTTCTGGGAGTGGGGGGGAGGGCAAGTATTGTCGTCTTTGTATGTTGTGTTTATTATATATTTGTCCTCAGTATTTGCTGATTATTATTTATTTACATTACATATTATATTATAATTGAATCATTTTAATGACATCAATTATGAGCGTGTTACTTCATTTCAGCTGTAGTAAATTTTACATATTAACATCCTTGCTTATTTTACTGGTATACACTTTAAAAATGGTTGGAAATATCGGAAGTACTGAAAACCTGCACAGATCGCACAACCCGTGCGGTTGTGCGGTCCAGTTCTTTGGAAAGCACTGGACCACACAACCACCAGCTTGAAAATTCTTGTCAAGAATTTGCTTTCAGCGTAAACGGTCGGAAAGAGAGTACGGACACAATACACAATAGTCATGGGGGATTTCAACGCAAAAGTAGGAATAAAACAAAGTGGAGAACAGGCGATTAGCAACTACGGCGTCGGCCGTAGGAATAACCATGGGGAAATGCTAGTACAATTTGCCGAAAGAAACAGACTCCAAATAATGAATATGTTTTTTAAGAAACACAAGAATAGGAAGTGGACATGGAAAAGCCCTAACGGGGAAACAAAGAATGAAATCGACTTTATAATGTGCGAACAACCAGGTATAATTCAAGACACAGAAGTAGTGGGGAAGATAAAATGTAGTGACCACAGATTAGTATGGGCAAAGTTTGTACTTAACCTAAAGAAAACGAGAACTAAATGATTTACTAAAAAAAACCGCAGATCTAGAGGTAATCAGAGCGAAGAACAAAGAATTTGAAGTCGCCCTAAGCAACAAGTTCGAGGCCTTAGGCCAAAATGATGATGATTTGGAAGAAATAAACAAAACCATAACGAAAACAATCCTTGAAACCGCGATAGAAGTCGGGGGTAAAGCAACAAAGCAAGCAACAAGTAAGTTGTCCCAATCCACCAAAGACTTAATAAAGAAATGCCAACAAATGAAAGTAACTTCATCAAAAGATAATATAGAATTCGTAGAACTATCAAAATTGATCAGTAAAGCCAGGCAAAGAGATTTAAGAAACTTTAACATGAGAGAGACAGAGAAAGCAGTAGAGAAAGGCACCAGCATTAAATTGGTCAAAAAGAAACTGTTGTTGTTGTTGTTATGTGGGGTTTAACCTCCCAAAACCAGCTCTGATTATGAGAGATGCCGTAGTGGAGGGCTCCGGGAATTTCGACCACCTGGGGTTCTTTAACGTGCACTGACATCGCACAGCACATGGGCCTCGACATTTCGCCTCCATCGAAATGCAGCCGCCGCAGCCGGGATTCGATCCCGCGACCCTCCGATCAGCAGCTGAGTACCATAGCCACTAGACCACCGTGGCGGGGCCAAAAAGAAACTGCACTTAAGACAAAACAAAATGCATGCGCTAAAGGACAAACAAGATAACGTTATCAACAATTTCAACAAAATAGTAAAGGTAGCAGAAGATTTCTAGTCTGCACTGTACAGCTCTCAGACAGACCGTACAACCTTAATAGAAATAGAATCAGAGGAGGACACTGAAATTCCATGTATAACCACTGACGAAGTCAAAAAAGCTGCCAAAGGCATGTCCCACGGTAAAGCAGCTGGTGAAGATGGTATAACAGCCGACTTGATCAAAGACGGAGGGGATATTGTACTTGAAAAACTTGCATCGCTCTTCACGAAAAGTGTCAAGACATGTAGTGTACCGCGCAGCTGTAAAAATGCTAATAGAATCCTAATCCACAAGAAAGGTGACATAAAAGAGTTAAAAAATTACAGACCAATTAGCTTACTCTCAGTAATATACAAGCTATTTACAAAAGTAATTTCTACGAGGATAAGAGAAACACTCGACCTTAACCAACCAAGAGAACAAGCTGGTTTTAGGAAAGGTTACTCGACAATGGATGCTATCAACCTAATAATTGTGAAGTACGACTAAGAGTTTATCGACTACGAGAAAGCATTTGACTCCATAGAAATACAAGCCCTTCTAGAAGCTCTACGTAGACAAGGGGTACCTGGCGTATACGTGAAAATCATAAACAACATATACAAAGATCGCACAGCCACACTACTCCTACATGAGAGAAGCCGAGAAATCCCGATCGAGAGAGGTGTCGGACAAGGAGATACGATCTTCCTGATGCTATTCGCTGCATGTTTAGAGGAAGTCTTTAAAAGTCTAGACTGGGAAGAAAAGGGAATTCGAATAGACAGAGAATAAGCAATTTACGATTTGCAGACGACATTGTGCTCTTTAGCAATGATGGAGACGAACTACAAAACATGATTGATGACCTAAACCAGGAAAGTATTAAAATAGGACTAAAAATGAATAGGCAAAAGACCAAAGTTATGCTCAATAGCCTAGCTAACGAACAGGAATTTAAAATTAAGTGAACCCTTAGAATGTGTCAACGAATACATATACCTGGGACAGTTAATAACAGGAACTCCTACCCATGAAAAAGAAATTCTCCGTAGAATAAGGATGGGCTGAAGCGCATTCAGAAGGCATTACGAAATCATGACTGGAAACTTACCGCTCTCACTAAAGCGAAAAATATTCGATCACTGCATTCTCCTAGTACTAACGTATGGTGCAGAATCTTGGAGGATAACGAAAAAAACTAGAGATGAAACTAAGGAGCACGCAATGTACAATGGAAAGGAAAATGATAGGAGTAACGCTAAGAGATAAAAAATGAGCGGAATGGATCAGGGAACAGACAGGAGTAGCCGATATTATTATATCAATTAAACGAAAGAAGAGGACCTGGGCAGGACATGTCATGGGGAGGAAATGTAACAGATGGACAGTAAGAGCGACGGAGTGGATACCAAGAGAGGGAAAGCGCAACAGAGGCAGGCAGAAGGTTAGATGTAGCGATGAAATTAAAACGTTTGCGGGCATAAAGTGTAACCAACTCGCTCAGAATAATTGGATTGGAAATCGTTGGGAGGGGCCTTTGTCTTGCAGTGGACCTAAATAGGCTGATGATGATGGTCAGAAAGTGTGGGGAGGTCCTGCCCCCTATGAAAAAATGTTAGGGGGGCGACCGCCCCCCCCTGTCCCCCCCTCCCTGGTTCTGGGGTCCCTGGATGGAATGCAAAAACATTTCTGGACTCATAGAGGGCACAGCACAAGGCCTGAGGACAACAAGTCGGCATTACTGTCTATGCAGGTGTTGTCCTGGATTGTAGGAATGACGCCTACGAGCGGCACAAACTTGCTACCTTGCCAAGGGATTTATCAGGACACGGCAAGCAATGCGTGGGTGGATCGGCTGCCATCGGCGGTGATGTCATCTGTCCTTCAACTAGAAAAGGAGCAGCGCATGCAGCGAATCTCCAGAGGGCACGGCACAAGGCCTGAGGACATGTCTAAGTCGGCATTACTGTCCATGCATGTTCGTTACCTCTCCAATACAGCACGTTACTGAAATGACAACCAATTATTACTGATCTTGTCGTGCCCTCATACTTGTATTGCTTGTGTTCTTTATTGCTGGTCAATAGTGCTGAAGCTTTTAACTTCAGGTGAAGTTGAGGAAAACCCAAGGCCGAAGACTATAGAGTTGTTGGAACAAATCATACAAAATCGGGAAGCATCTGAATCTAACATGGATGCCATGTGGAAGGAAATATCCAATTTAAATATTAAAACTGACAAACTTACCGACTATCTTAAAGTCATCGAGGAAATGCGTGAGCGTATCAACAGTCTGGAAACTATAGTTCAACAACAAGAAACGAAATTAATTGAATAATAAAACAGAAGCAGACGCAACAACCTTCTCGTTTTTGGCCTGCCTGAGGCTTCTGGTGAAACTGAGTCAGACCTCATGGAAACAGTTATTGGTAAACTGTTCAACGAAAAACTTGTTAAAGTTAACTCAGTGGATCAAATTCCTCGGCTGGGCAGGCAAAAGCCAAATAGTTCAAGACCGGTCATTATGAATTTTCATAACCACCGCGAAAAGGAAAATGTTCTCAAAAACTGCTGAAAGCTGAAAGGCACTACCATTAGCGTCAGCAACGATTACGCAAAGGAAACCATCGATGTTAGGAAGAAGTTGTGGCGAAGTTGTGAAATGGAAAGAGCAAATGGCACAAAAGTGAAACTGATTGATGATAAGCTCAAAGTAAACGGCATGCTATATGAATGGGATCAAAAGCGAAACACTCGTCAGTGCGAGCGTCGTCAAGATAGAAAAGAATGTAGCCACAGTTCAGAAGCCTACACCTATTGCAAATTGAGTGTATCCGAAGCGAAGGGTAGAACGGGCAGGGCGCCACCTGGGCTGGGGTAATCACAGCTCAAGTTTCTTTCACTAAATTTGCGAAGCATTGTAAACAAGGTAACAGATTTATAATTCTTATTAATTACGTACAGCTCCCAAGTTGTAGTCATAACACAGACACGGTTGAATAATGCCATAACAGATAGCTGCATCGTTCACCCGGGATACAGGATTTTTCGATGGGACAGGGACACTTGAGGAGGTGGTGTTACCGTGATAACCAAAAACACAATCGCCGCAGTAAAAGTAGACTGCCAATTACCAGAAAGAGTATGGTGCAAGGTGAATTACGCTAACTATGCATATCTCATAGGAGCTATCTACAGACCACCTGGTACTAAGCCTGAGTTTTTAGAAGACTTAAATGTTTTTGTGTGACCATGTAAATGAAAACACAAAACTGATAATGGCTGGATACCTGAATTTACCGCATATTAATTGGGAAAGATTCACAACTGGTCATGCAGAAACTCGTAGCGCATCAGCGCTATAAGAGCTAATGTTTTCCCACAGCCTCATGCAAATAGTAAAAGATTATACAAGAATCACCCCTACGTCAGTTGAGGACGATATATGAGACCATAAAATGGTTGTGGTTGACGTGTTTTGTGATACGAGTTTTCGAGAAAAGCATCATGTATATGCACATGTTAAAGATTACAGTCGTGCAGACAATATGGCCATCATTGACTTTTTCGAAATTTCATTTGACGAATTTAAGAATTGGTCAAAGCTTGAGTTGGTTGAACAGCTCTGGACACGTTTTAAAGAAAGATTAGTGTATGGAAGACCTACATTCCCATGTTCCCACATTTAAATAAAAAAAACGTTTTAAAGAAATTGTTTGGCACTGTTTAGATAACTTCGTACCCGCTCGCGTAAGAAAGGCAAAACGAAGGAACCCATGGATAACTAGAACAATCATTCAAATGAAGCAGAAAATTAAAAGACTATGCAAAAAGCACAAGCCAAAGGTGGAAATAGCACGTGCTAAAAAGAACTTGAAAGCAGAGATTGTGTAGTCTAAGAAACATTTCTTCAATAACACCCTCACTAATTTTCTGAAGAACTCACCGCATAAGTTCTGGCTGTTTCTTAAAGAAATGAACGAAGGAATTGAACAGATCAGATTGTAGATGGAGCAGAATTATTTATGGTAAAATCAGATATTGCTGAAAGACTGAACCAATTTTTCCAGTCAATGTTCTGTAAAGATCAGGATGTCAACAAAGAAAATGAATCGGCTCCTGCGTCAACACTTCGGACAGGCAACATTAAAATTAACAGAGAGGGCGTACTCAATCGACTCCTTCTACTGGACACGAAAAAGTCTTGTGGACCGGACGGTGTGGCACATGAATTTTTGCGGCGATTTTCAGAATGGTCGTCGTACTACCTGGAAATAATTTTCGCAAAATCTTTAGAGCACCACTCATTGCCTCAAGATTGGCGAAGAGCAATTGTTATCCCAATTTTTAAAGGCGGCAATAGAACAAAGTTGACTAATTATAGGCCTGTCTCTCTCACGTCGGTGTGTTGTGAGAGGTACTTGAGCATATAGTGGTGAAAAATATGCGTGAATTTTTAGAACAAAATGACCTATTATGCCGTTTCCAGCACGGATTTCGCAGTGGCCTTTCAACTGTAACACAGCTGAATGAAACAATTTATGGCCTTTGTGTTGCTGTAGATGCCTGCGTGCAAATCGATGTTATATGTATAGATTTTGCAAAGGCGTCTGAAAAAATTTAACTACTTATCAAACTTCGCAATGTGCATATTAATGAGGATGTCTGCAATTAGGTCTGATCATACCTGAGCAATCGCCAGCAAGTGGTCAGAGTGGGAGATACTTTGCCGGGAAATTGTGAGGTATATTCAGGTGTGCCACAAAGATCCGTATTGGGGCCATTACTTTTCCTTTTATACATTAATGATATCTCAGAAGTTGGCCAACCACCAGTAAAAATTAAACTTTTTGCAGATGACTGTCTAATTTATTGCACAATATCAAGAACAAAAGATCAACTTATGATCGGCCAATGTCTCCAAGCTTTAAGCTCATGGCGTAAAAATTGGCATATGGAAATTAATTTCAAAAAATCAACTTACACACACATAAAAAGAAAGAGGTGCTTTCGTTTACATACCACATTGCTGATAATGTACTGGTGAATGTACATAGTTTCAAATACTTGGGTGTAACCATAACAGATAAGTTGAACTGATGTCCTCATGTTGAAAATATTTGTCAGTCAACATATCAGAAGATGTTGCTTCCTGCGAAGTAAATTGCGCCAAGCAACGAAAGAAGTTGCTTGCGTACAAGACGTATATCCGTCCGAGCTTAGAATACACTGATGCTGTGTGAAGTCCTCATCAAGGGGTCTTAAAAAATAAACTAGAATGAATTCAGAGAATGCCAGTTCACTTTATTTGCTCCAAACATCGAAGAAGTGATTCAGTAACCAAAGTATTGAAAATATGCAACTTAGAAACTTTGGAAGTAAGAAGGCAGAAGCTACGGTTGAAACTGCTTTTTCAGATACTACATAAAGAAGTGAAAATAAACAAGGACGACTATCTAACCAGCTACCATAAAAGGTTCCCAGGAACAACACGCAGTACATTCATAGAGCCAATACCATTTCAAACAGACCTACTCCACTTTTCTTTTTTTCCTGGCGCTATTAAATTATGGAATGAATTACTATATGATGTGGTAGAGAGTGAGACCTTGGCAGATTTTGAGGTTGGTCTAGATAAGCATTAGGCACAAACTGTGTAGTCCATCATTTCTTGTACGTCACTGTGTTTTTCTTTGTACAGATGTGTCATTACATAAGTTGCCTTACATATGTTAGGAGCTACAAATTTGTACAACTGTGCATTTTGTTCCAAGTGTTTATGTGTTGCAGATTCTATATTATTCTGCAAATATGTTACTATTGTGCATTGACCTCCCTGTAACGACCCTCAAGAGAGGGTTAACAGTATGACTAAATAAATAAACAATATAATATTTAAGCAAAAAATTAAACACCACCAGACAGTCTGTCACCACAACCGCCATTACCTACTGTACAGCTTCAGGACACTAAAACCAAGATTTTTTACCACTCGTCCCCTGCTGCCCCCTGGACTTATGTTACTGGATACTAGCATCTGGCCTCACCTCGTACTCCTTGCTCGTCATGAACTTGAAGACAACGTGCTTGAGATACTTGAAGTTGATGTCATCCTCTAGCTTGTTGTCGGGGCCCCTTGGTTGTGCTGCTGATCCTGCATCTTGGGTTCCAGCTTTTGCCATACTGTCGCCAGCAGAGCCAAGGACATTGCTGTGGTCAACGGCTGGTGCATCGGTAATTGTACTGGGAACTCCCTCAATGTTGAGCACAGCGGCTGCTGCAGCAGCCCCCTGGTGGCTCTTGAGTTCTTTCTGCAGGGTTTTCTTCATGTCGCTGATCCTCTGCTGCTGCAACTTCAGCATCTGCGAGTGAAAAAGCTCAAACTGACCAAACCACCAAGATACTATGGCCAAAACACAGTAGCAGTTACGGGTTGTAAGATCTGCCTACATTACACCAAGTCTGCATTGAATGGTATTGAGCAAGTTTTCATGTAGCAATGCTTTAGGAAACTTCTAGCAATGTTGTTCAAAACATTTACTGATGTATTGCATAAGTCTAACCAGCTACTGTCAATTTGGTGCCTATTTGAGGCATGGAAACTAATTAGTGCATTACAGGTTAACACACTGACAGTTTTCCTAGCTGGCAGAAGAGGCATTTTGTACTGTGCAGCTGAACCCACATAAATGGACCAACTTAAATACATACAAAACCAGTAAAACTATCTGATAGCGACATTAAAAAAAAACATGTTTGACAACAAGGAAAACGTGTGTCGTCATAGTGACCCCCTTGTGCACCTATGGCTAGTTTTGTGTTAAATATTATTACCCTATTTATTTTAGAACTTCGGGTGCCAAGAGCGGTGCCATAACGCAGAGCTTAAAGAGTTGAGAGGACTGCTGTTAATAGGACACACATATGCTGACAGTTATGTAATGAAGACAGCAAAATTCACAATTTCCTGCAGAATACCGCAAGGTGGAGTCCTGCGAAATCTTTCCAGGTGTGGTGGGCGTTCTGAATTGGGAAAGCGTTTTTAACATCGCACGCATGCATATCCAAAGAACAGACCAAGACCCTATGTGTCATTGTGAATTTCAGTCACCGCAATGCATTCGTTCAATAGAAGTTTTCTTGTAAGTTGCTTTTGTCGCAGTACGGCTGTATAATCTTACATAGCTGGTAGTGGTGTAGCAGGTAACTGCGAGCAGCTCAAAGAAAATATAAGCTATACCTTGCGACAACTTTCTGTGGCAGCACAGCCAAGGCTACGTGGGCAGAGCTTCCGCACATGTGTTGATGCGCCAAGTAGTTTGTTCGCGCGAGATCTTGATTTTGGTGTTGCGAGCGCATCCAGCATCCATTTTTGAGGTGCAAGTTTCAGTACAAACCTCGCCCCCAACTTGATTTCACCGGTGGGATATCGGTGGAACATTTATTATCTGTAGCTTTAATGCAAAGCGACCCCAATGTAATACACCCTGATCTGCCAGCCACTCAAATCGGCATGCGTACATACAACTACAATTTGTAATCTTTCTATTTTTTGAGAATAACTTGTGCTGCGGGGGAGCGTAGGAAGGTTAAGGAATCCTTTTTGTTCAACCATATGGTATTTTGGAAAATCTTCGATGGACGCAAAAGAGCAATACAGTTGTAAATTCCAGATGTTAGGGCAACTATCCATTTCCTCACGCTTGCATACAGAGTCGTTATTGCAATTTCTCTGCCCTGAGGAACACAACAATTCAAAACCTGTCACAAGGCCCTCAAATTGATTTATCAGAGCACGCGTCAGCATCAAAGGTTAGAAGAATGCTTGCCACCATAGAGTTTTGTAGTAAGAAACTCTATGCTTGGCACGGTCGAACAGACGTTCGCGTCTCAACATTGAAATTCCAAGCGCAAGAGATGCGCTCCTTCACTGACCGTGGCCAAGAACACAGTTTTTAAGTCGAGAAAAGCTCATTGTCACTGTCACAATAGGGAACAACGTGCCTGGTCTCACAGTTAAAGGTTCTATCCTTAAGATTGTATCACCGAAGTGGAATGCGCTCATCGTCAAACGCCAAAAATACTTCCCACCACAGACGCTAACGCATACTATGTTACTTACAGTGCCAGGTGCATATTGTGAATGATCCTATCAGCTACATTAAACAAAGAATAATGCTGACCATGCATATGCAACGGAGCTAATGAAGCGGGTCATTTTATTACGTACAGTTTGTAATAGCAGTTTTACTTTCAAGTTCGTAGACTCGCTGATGGTGATCAGGTAAATGGCATGCAGGTGGCTATCGCGATGAAGGACCAACTTGCGCATGAATAATCACTTGCAGGCAGCACAACTTCTTCGCAATTGTATCCAGACGATGAAACGATGACAGCAGCACCAAAAAATATTTGGCAACGCACTGTAGCATTCATTTCATTCTCAGCGCTGAATTCCGTCTATCTGATGAACACTCGCTAATGCTTGTCGGCTACATGCATCGACGTGCATCTGCTTGAACCGGGCAACACCATCGCTGTTTTTGAGATGGAGGAAAACGTGGCACTGACACCAAAAAAGGAAAACTAGAAACAGCAAAAAATGAAAATCGTTTACAAGATTACCTTTCTAACTTACAATGAAATTGACTTGAGCAGAAAAAGAAAAGAATTAAGTATTGTGTTATACGTTACACCATATAGTCTGCAACAGTCAGCGCTTGTGGACAACATGCAGGAGCGCAGCAAAAAAGTGCGCGCTTCGGTTCTGTAGCCTCTGCTGCGTTGCCATAGAAAGTTGTCGCCAGGTGTAGTGACACCAGTGCACTCATTGAAAAAGAAAAAAGAATGTTTACCTGTAGTAAATGTACCTGTTCTGTTAGCAAACAATAAAAAAAATAAAATTTGCCTGCACAATCAAGCATGGCTTACATTTTGTAGCATTCTGAACCAAAGTTTTTCTTTTAGTGTACATGGTGGCACTTATATCACAGATGCCAGATGAAGCAAACTAGAAGGTTCTGTAAGAATTTTCCTTGATGAATTCATGCATGGAAATTCAGCTTTCAAGCACCTTTTATATTGCTAAAAGCATGCAATCGCGGCTGCGCAATAAAAGAAGAACATAACTGAACACCTTGCACAAAGTGCCCCAAAGCCAAATCCAGGCTGAACAACAAAACCATCCTGCCTCCCATTGCTTAGTTAACTTGGGTTTATCAGTGCAAAAGCTTGGGCTATGCTGTGCTAGGTTTACTGTACAGGCTCAGCCAGAGCTGCACATAGGTTAGCCATATTGCTCTAAAAAGCAACCAATGTATCGAGGGAAAGCCCCCTACTGAATTCACAGGAGGCAAACTTGTCATGAAACGAGTGGCCGTGGTTTACCTACACTACTGCCATGTTCTACTTGCTTTATCAGGGACAACCGAGGAATACAGTTCTGCCCCTTTACAAGAGGCATGCACCAGGGAAAAATACTGGAATTGTGAGAGCTTTTTTTTTTTCATAACTGAACTAGCACAATGCATGTTACAATACTGTGAGCGCTATGTTGATCCCCAGGTGTAGACCTTTTTGGTCAAAAATTATGGAGTGGCTTCCGCCACTCCGTAAGTGTCATCATCATGATGACAAAAGGACAGAAAGTTGAGCAAATTGGTAGGGGTCCATAGTCAAAAGAAGAGGCATGCAAGACACGGACACAAGAGGAAGAAGTGAACAACACGAACGCTGATGACACTTTCGCTCATCTCTTGGCATAGAGGAAGGAATAAAGCTAGGAGCAGGCATCGCATGTTAGTCTCGAAGCCTAGTCATGAAAAACTTAAAGGAAAGAGTCATGCCAAATAGGCTTCAGTCATGTGGCGGGCAAGTGGTAGATTAAGGTATGGCCAAGCGCCCACCTATGGTTACTTTATATCTCAAAGGCTCTAGACACTGCTAAATGCAAGCCTACCTCACTATTCACAACTGGACTTTTTGTCTGATTAATCTAATCATAATCTTCCTTTGTCAGTGTGTATGAATTCTCTCAAATAAAATACAGTGGTATTTTCGGGCTGTTTTGAAAATTTTCACCTTACCATTCGAAAATTTCCAATAGCGAATTGAATAGTGCGTGTCTATTCTATTAGCTTTAGTTTCAACACTATTTGATTCACATTCGATTCAGTTCTAAGATTCACTATTCGCACACCCCTACAAAAAGAAACATGCAAGTCAACAGTGCCAATGAGTGAAAGATACAAAAATGGAAATATATTTAACTCGTGATTTTCACTAAAGAAAGCATAATGAAGTCTCACTATCTTTGGAGCAAGTGCTCTAGATGTCCATTATCAAAGTGCTAAGCAGTGGTGATGTGGTGACACACGCATAACCAACAGAGTTTTATTCCTGCCGTAGTGGCAGCTTATGTGCATTGCACGGTTGTTGTCCATTTGCTAGTACCCTAAAGGGAGCATCTCCAGTAACTCTATCCTGCACCTGCCACAACGCAGACAACAAAATTGATGGTAAAGCAGCAGCTGCAATGTTCTTCAGGGCATATCCAAACGCTAGTATGATCTAAAAAAAAAATTATAACTTCTGTGACGGGCAAAACCTAACCATCTCCGGAAGCCAAGATTGGGTGTAGAAGTATGTGTGATCTGTATAGTCTGTGGAAGTTCATTCGAGGTAAAAGCACCCTCCACCTCTGTTGTACATGCACTGAGCATAGCAAGAACTCGAGGGGTATAAATATTCTAATGTTTTGAATATTTATCAGCTATTACGTTTCTAGTATTCACATTCTATTCAAAATTGAGGCATTCCAAATTTTTGAACATCTGGAAAGATCAAATACGAGATCCAGTTACTCTCCCTGAAAATGACTAAACTTGGACATTTACGCTAGGTACTAAGGCCGGTGATGTCTGTATGGGCAAGCACTGCTGGTGCATGGAGGCGTGATGGCCCCTAATGACAAGCACTTCAGTATGTGTGCTACCAGTCATGTACTATCGCAATAAACACCTGCAAAATGTGTGCACGGCAGCTCTCTTGGTGCTCATGTAACCATGCTGGTATACTGCACACTTTAAAAGGTAACCAAAACGTGGTGGCCTGCCTTTTTCTTTTTTGGTATGCATTGCAGCAGCCTCACCATGTGGAACAATTAATATTCCCTTATGATAGCCTTTAGTATTTCTGTTTCTACTTGCCTTAGGTAGCGATATTTTATCAATGCAGTTATGACCTGACAAGCTGGTTTAGGCAGTATGTTTCCTGATAGTTCTGCTTCGATAATTTATTAGCATATCTTCTAACATAATCACATGTTAAATAAAATATTACTGAAGGAACATTTATGTTTTAATACCCAATATTCAATTTGTTATTCAAAGCTAGTCATTTGTATTTGATAAAAAGTAATATTTATGCACCTCTAACACGAACATAATGAGATTTTATATATTACTTGACCATGCATTCTGATTTTCCTTTTTTTTTGCAAATCATGTCTGCTCTCTCCAAGTAATCAATCTCAAGAATAACTGTACTATCAGCCACAGGGAATTTTGGATAATTCTATGTACAACACAAAACAAAACACACTTGGCACAGTACTCCATCTGTTAATAGCATTGTTTAATCATTTGAATTATTGGTTGTGGTCCACAAGGGGAGGGGGTCCTAATGATGAACAAAAAGAAGCAGCTGTCCGTATTACTTGTACGACTGTAAGTAACAGATAGCACTCTGATCCCCTTAAACTAATGTAATACACTTGAAGAAAGCTTGTTACAATGTTACTTGCTTTGGCAAGTAACATTGGCAACATTAGTAACATTAGTTTGGCTATGGCTAGGGTTAACCATGATGCGATGATGACATTGGCAAATACCACATGCCTTGTTTTTTTCAGAGATCTGGTCCTCGAGAACGGCCACCTTGCTCTCGAGGTCGGCCAGGCTGGTGTTGTTGCTTGCGTTTGCTGCAGCCTCCTTCTCCAACTGCTCCGCCTGCATCCAGACAAGTATCCACAGTTACGGCAGCCCTCTCGTTCAATAGGTTCATACACTACTTTTATACTGCACGCTTGATTCAGAGGTGAGAGTTGGGCCTGGTCGTTGTGATATTTTGCAAATGTTATGATGGTTCAAAAGAACTCGAAGGTTGCTTCAGTGTAGCCTGTTTTATGAGGCCAATCAGAGATATGTTCGGCAACAGTGCCAACCGTCCACCACGGAGCCCAAGGCAGCGTACTGAGGGTAGACGGTGCGCTGAAGGGGTGCACAGCGATGAAAAATCACAAAGTACACAAAACATACACTAACCTTGTGCATTAAGAACTTTTGTTGGTTCATTTCCACTCAAAACCTGTGATACGAGCTCAGTGCAGCAGAAGCAAGACAGAGAAACATTAACAGCGCAAGAGGAGAAAGAAGGCCGACATATAAGTAAAGACACGTCCATTGGGCATGACGAGAGAGGCACTCCAGAGGCACTTGTCTCTGGTGAAAGAGGCATCACATTCCCATGTTTCCACATTTAAATAATAATAAAAAAAGAGGCGTTTGCTTCACTGCCGTGAAAGTGTGCGCAGATATGAGCTACAATGACCCTGAAAACCAGTAGAACCAGCATGAAGAAATGGCAAGGAATTACCATTAAATTGCCAAGGAAGCACAGGTACATTGCGGTGATAGTAAAAATCACATGACTCTTGGCTAGAGAGAGCAACAAGTGACAGATGGCCACTACACATATATACACAGATAGTGAAAGATGGTGTGTGCAATGTGGCAAGAAAGTGCGCTGTAATGTAGTGACATAGTACAGTGCAAAGGCACAGAGGCACACAACACAGGCACTACCAACAAATGTAATCAAAAGGCAGCCATATAGGATATGTACTGCTCCCGACATGCGGCTGCACAGACAGCGTACACAGGGTAATAGCCAGACAGCAGTCATCTAAATGAATGAAAGAAAGCATGGTCCATGCCATACAAAACAATGCAAGTCTGACTTGCAGTAGCACTATTTCTTATATCACTTTTTTTTAGTGGTATGCTTCCAATAATTAGCTCAAATGCTGTTTAGTCCCTATGTCTACCCAGAATATTCACATAATAAAATACTGCACAAGAAGTACAAGCTTTGCAACAGAACAGTAAGTCTGACATTGTTTATTATATACTTGACCATGCATTCTGATTTTCCTTTTTTTTTGCAAATCATGTCTGCTCTCTCCAAGTAATCAATCTCAAGAATAACTGTACTATCAGCCACAGGGAATTTTGGATAATTCTATGTACAACACAAAACAAAACACACTTGGCACAGTACTCCATCTGTTAATAGCATTGTTTAATCATTTGAATTATTGGTTGTGGTCCACAAGGGGAGGGGGTCCTAATGATGAACAAAAAGAAGCAGCTGTCCGTATTACTTGTACGACTGTAAGTAACAGATAGCACTCTGATCCCTTAAACTAATGTAATACACTTGAAGAAAGCTTGTTACAATGTTACTTGCTTTGGCAAGTAACATTGGCAACATTAGTAACATTAGTTTGGCTATGGCTAGGGTTAACCATGATGCGATGATGACATTGGCAAATACCACATGCCTTGTTTTTTTCAGAGATCTGGTCCTCGAGAACGGCCACCTTGCTCTCGAGGTCGGCCAGGCTGGTGTTGTTGCTTGCGTTTGCTGCAGCCTCCTTCTCCAACTGCTCCGCCTGCATCCAGACAAGTATCCACAGTTACGGCAGCCCTCTCGTTCAATAGGTTCATACACTACTTTTATACTGCACGCTTGATTCAGAGGTGAGAGTTGGGCCTGGTCGTTGTGATATTTTGCAAATGTTATGATGGTTCAAAAGAACTCGAAGGTTGCTTCAGTGTAGCCTGTTTTATGAGGCCAATCAGAGATATGTTCGGCAACAGTGCCAACCGTCCACCACGGAGCCCAAGGCAGCGTACTGAGGGTAGACGGTGCGCTGAAGGGGTGCACAGCGATGAAAAATCACAAAGTACACAAAACATACACTAACCTTGTGCATTAAGAACTTTTGTTGGTTCATTTCCACTCAAAACCTGTGATACGAGCTCAGTGCAGCAGAAGCAAGACAGAGAAACATTAACAGCGCAAGAGGAGAAAGAAGGCCGACATATAAGTAAAGACACGTCCATTGGGCATGACGAGAGAGGCACTCCAGAGGCACTTGTCTCTGGTGAAAGAGGCATCACATTCCCATGTTTCCACATTTAAATAATAATAAAAAAAGAGGCGTTTGCTTCACTGCCGTGAAAGTGTGCGCAGATATGAGCTACAATGACCCTGAAAACCAGTAGAACCAGCATGAAGAAATGGCAAGGAATTACCATTAAATTGCCAAGGAAGCACAGGTACATTGCGGTGATAGTAAAAATCACATGACTCTTGGCTAGAGAGAGCAACAAGTGACAGATGGCCACTACACATATATACACAGATAGTGAAAGATGGTGTGTGCAATGTGGCAAGAAAGTGCGCTGTAATGTAGTGACATAGTACAGTGCAAAGGCACAGAGGCACACAACACAGGCACTACCAACAAATGTAATCAAAAGGCAGCCATATAGGATATGTACTGCTCCCGACATGCGGCTGCACAGACAGCGTACACAGGGTAATAGCCAGACAGCAGTCATCTAAATGAATGAAAGAAAGCATGGTCCATGCCATACAAAACAATGCAAGTCTGACTTGCAGTAGCACTATTTCTTATATCACTTTTTTTTAGTGGTATGCTTCCAATAATTAGCTCAAATGCTGTTTAGTCCCTATGTCTACCCAGAATATTCACATAATAAAATACTGCACAAGAAGTACAAGCTTTGCAACAGAACAGTAAGTCTGACATTGTTTATTATATAATGGAACAAGGAGGATTAAAAAATTACTGGAGTGGCAACACCTACCCCAAACCTTACTGTGACAGGTGAAGGCCAGCGTTTGAATATGGTTGAGCCCTAAAAGCTTGCCAAATCACCCCAGAAACCATGCCCCATTGAAGCATTCTTGATATACTAATCTAAATTCTATACTAATTCGAATGTAAAAGCACACTGTTTTATTACTATATTAACTGAGTAACAATGCCATGACCTTGCACAATAAGTATCGGAAATGTTTCATCTAAAAACCAGCAGCACAAATGGGTACATTGAGCAGTATCTATCTAGCCAAAATTACATTGTCAAAGGTGCTATAAGCATGACAAAACACTTCTTGTTTTGTGGTGTCTGTAAGCTGTTCTAATCAATTCCTATGGTGAGACAGTGGCCACCAGCTTCACCTTTAGCAGAATATCTCCACTCCAGAAATTTTTTTTAAAAACCTCCTTGGCATGGAGTACGCTTTCTTTCATTTGTTTAGATGAGTGTTATCTTTGACTATTTTCTCATTGTATTATGCCTAACGTTGCCTGCCCACCTGCATGTGGGAGTGGTTTATAATTCTGTGTGTTGCTCGCTGTCTTTCAATTAAAGTTGTCGGCAGCACTTGCATTCTGTGTCTCTGTGTCTTTGCATTTGTGACTTTGCAATACATTATGGCGTTCAGCAAACATACCAACTAGGCCAACAAGTCCTTCTGTAACATAACAGCTACAGTGCATGAGCAAATTTCTGCGGCAGATTATTTACCGTCAGTATGCCACACCACCTCGCCCCCGTTGAAGCACTTTGGAGCATATTTCAGGAGGAGGACGAAGCATGACTTGTATGTGACAAGTCTGTGCTCCAGTTGTGTGCCGCCACTCTAACCAAATATAGTATACTCAATGCCGAATATCCACACAGGCTTAATTAACCCTTGCAACAAGAAAAGCCGGAGGTAAATGCAAGATAGAAGACAGGTAGGATCAAATGTGAGATAGAACAACAAAGATGACAAGAATAGGAAAAGGCGACTGCTGATTTTCCCTGCACAAGTCGGTTTAGGGTGCTGTCTACGTCTACGTCATGTACCAGCCACCACAAGGGTGTGTTGCCTCTAGGCCTTAAAGGTCGAAACACCCAGCGCCAGCTCAACTCATTGGTTCATCTTTTCCCTAGACATTTCTCAGCCATGCACAGCTACACATCTGGGAGGAGGGAGGGGGGAGAGGTCAGGACCTCTACCCCTGTTGGCAATGCTACTCACGAAGTGCCTGCTGAAACAAGATGTCCCTTAGAAGTCCTATTACTTAGCACTGGCGGTACAGTACAACGCAGTTGCGGGGCTGGCTTGCCGAAATATTGAAGAGATTCCAGCCTACATACATATAAAGCAAAAATAAGGAGAACAGCCCCTCTTTTTTTCTTATTTTCAAAAGTGCCCAAAGGAGGAAGGCTTCTGCACTGGCCTGCCACTAACTGAAAGTTTGCGACTCAATTCCATTAATTCTTTTATAAGACCTCCTATGATTGGCATTCCAAGCTAAAGTAGACTGAAAACCAAGTCAGCATACATACAAGCAATTCAGCGACATGCCCTACTGGCGATAGTTTCAGGAAGTAAAGTGCAAGCACGTAATGCCCTGTTGCGTTTCAAGATAGGGCGTCGGTGAAGCGCGCCATAGCCGCGGGCATCGGGGCTGCGAGATGACCTTATGGGGAGCACGTGTTCCTTTCTCGCCCAAGGTCGCGACCACCCAGCCCGAAACCACCTTGGTGTCGTTAGGAGACGGCGCGTAACGAGGATGAGTCGACTCTCTGGCCCCGAAACCACCTTGGTGTCGTTAGGAGACGGCGCGTAACGAGGATGAGTCGACTTTCTGGCCCACCGAAAAGATACCTGTTGTCGACTTGGGGGAGGACAACCTGGCACGCACGCTTCGACCCCTGCTGTGCTGCGGCTTCGAGGGAGCCTCGCCTCCGCCCGGCCGCCCCTCCTGTCTTGGAATGGCCCTGGGAGATGGAGTAGAAGGCTGCGACGGATGAAACGAGGGAGACGAAAAACGGAGATCGGACAGCCAGGGTCTCAGTGCCCGAGCTCGCTGTGCCGATAGTTGAAATGTAAATAAATGTTAAGTTTTCATTTTCAACTACTCGGAGTCGTGCCTCCATCAGTAAGCCAAACTTGATCACCGACACGAACGGCCCACGCGCGACGCTACAAACTGGTAGGCAGCGGCGAGATCAAGAAGAGGCTGGCGGAAGACTGTCGACAGAAGAGCGACATCTGTGGATCAGGGATCAGCAGAGCTCCTCTTCGTGGCTCCGGGAGACACAACCGTCGCAGTAACGGCGTGGAGGCTGTAACGACTCGGAGGAAGAGCACCAGAAGGCGCAGTCCACAAGATCTGGGATCGGCGGACTCGGCAACGTGGCTCCGGGAGACACGACCTTCGCAAGCTCGCAGTTCGGTGAGTGCTTGAGCGACTACGTTTTGCTGGACGATAAGGACAGGGTTCTGTATCGGGCAATTAGGTCTGACTAACCGCCACTGGGTGCGTGGTTAATTCAGGGAAACTCGTAGCCGGCTCTCGAAGGCATGGATATCACCGTGTTAAGAAAGGAAGAGCTTCTGCTGTTGGCAGCAGAGCTCGGAATGGATATAAACAGTAGGTTGAGGAAGCCCGAAATTCGCGCTGCAATCGAAGAAGTGGGTTTCGAGGAGGACGAGCTCACAGATGCTTGGGAAAAGTTATGTCTCGAGCGGAATGAAAGGGCGGAAGAGAAAGAGAAGCAGGAAAAGAGGGAACAAAGGCAGGCAGAAATTGAGCTTGAAAGAATAAAGCTAGAGCAGGCGAGATTGGCGCGCAGTGCGGACGCGGCGCCACCGCCTCCAGCGGAAAGTGTGAAAATGACAAACTTGCTTCAGCCGTACAAGACAGGCGATGACATCGGTCTCTACCTGGTTAACTTTGAACGGATTTGTGAGAAGTATTCATTTCACCGAGACACATGGCCAGAGCGGTTGCTTGCGTTGTTGCCGGGAGAAGCCTCGCAAGTCGTGGCCCGACTTAGCGCAGCCGAGGCAGGCGAATACAGCTCAGTGAAATCGAGCTTGCTCGCAAAATACAGGCTTTCAACGGAGGAATTTCGGAGGAGATTTCGCCAGGAAAGGAAAAAGTCTAACGAGAGCTTTGTGGAGTTTGCGTGTAGCCTGAGGGACAATTTTTCGGAGTGGGTGAAAGGAACAGGGGCGGATAACTTCACTAAATTGGGAGATCTAATCTGCTTAGAGCAGTTCTATGAGACTTTGCCCGATAACGTGCGCCTTTGGGTTAAGGATCGACAGGAAGGTGTGTCTGTAAAGCGTGCCGCACAGCTTGCTGATGAGTATGTCGCAAGTCGAGGCCTTAGGACTCAGGTCAATAGCGCGCACAATTGTCAAAAGCCTTCCCCACAGCCACAAGCGTACCCTCGAGGACAGCAAACAGCAGCTAAACGAGACGACGCTAATCAGAGTTCAGCTCGCTCTGAGGGCATAGTGAAAGCACCTGAAAGGGGTAGTAATAAACCCGCAAATCAGTCGGAAGAGCTCGAAGCCAGAGTTCAGGTGACATGCTTTAACTGCAACGAAACAGGTCATTTCGCTCGAAACTGTTCAAAGAAAAGGCCCGTATTCGCTTGCGTAAGCAATCATCCAAGTAACACTGATCTACTGAAGCCATACATGACAGACCTCATGGTAAATGGGAAAGAATGTAAAGTGCTGAGGGACTCCGCGGCGACCATGGATGTCGTTCATCCGAGCTATGTAAAAACTGACGACTACTTATCCGAATGCGCGTGGATAAGGCAGGCCGTCAGCGAAGACTCAGTGTGCTTACCTATGGCAAAGGTACAGATTGAGGGACCTTTCGGAGCGATCGAGACAGTGGCAGCAGTGTCCAAAGGGCTACCCGAGGGCTACCCTTACCTTTTCTCGAACAACTCAGAGTCGCTGCTAAATAAAAGGGGATGCACATTTGCTGAAGCTCAGGTTATGGCTTTGACAAGGTCAAAAGCGCGCGCACTCGCTCAACAGCTGCGTTACGACGATAGTGAAAGCGTCCAATCGAAAGATGAAGTAGCCAGCTCCGAAAACGTAGTTGCGCCGGAGGAGGAGAACCCCGAAAATCTGGAGGATTCTCACGATAAGGAGCGACCAGTTGAGAAAAAGAAAAGGAAATCTAAAGGAAAAGATAACAGTTTTCAGGGAACGGTGTTAGCACCGACTGCGCCTAGCTACGAGCGCTTGCTGGGTGTTGATCGAGAAACGCTACGAGAGGCACAAAAGAACGACCCGACGTTAGGAGTTCTGAACAGCGGAAGCAGTGAAGGGGTGTCGTCGAAAAACATTTCTTTCGAAGTGAGAAAGGGCGTCCTGTACCGTAAGTACCGAGACAGGCGAGGGCGATCTTACGATCAATTGGTGGTTCCGGCACCGTATCGCAGTGACATACTGAGCCTTTGTCATGATCACGCGTGGGCAGGACACCTAGGTACAAATAAAACGAAGAAAAGGCTGCTGCAGGAATTTTATTGGCCAGGGTGCTTCAGAGAGGTGGAGAATTTCGTGCGCACTTGTGATACTTGTCAGAGAGCAGGCAAGTCTAACGACCGATGGAAAGCACCGATGGTAAAAGTGCCAATTATTTCTGAGCCCTTTCGCAGAGTGGTTGTGGATTTGGTGGGACCGCTGCCGAAAACAACGGCGGGAAACAGGTACATTCTAACGTTGTTGTGTCCGGCGACCAAATTTCCTGAGGCGGTACCATTGAAGGAGGCAACTTCGGTAGAGGTAGTCGATGCACTGCTTTCCATTTTTTCGCGCCTTGGTTTCCCAGCAGAAATGCAATCCGATCAAGGAACGGTGTTCACGAGCGCACTCACGACAACGTTTCTCGAGAAGTGCGGGGTCAGGATTTTGCATAGCTCAGTATATCACCCTCAAAGTAACAGCGTGGAGAGGTGGCACGCCGCACTCAAGAAAGTTTTGAGAGCGGTTTGCCACGAAAGGAAGTGTGACTGGGACAGCTGTCTACCTGGCACACTGTTTGCGTTACGCACCGTGCCGCATGAAGGGACAGGATTTGCGCCAGCGGAGCTGGTCTATGGCCGAAATCTTCGAGGTCCCCTGAGGCTAGTTCGCGAACTATGGGAGGACGCACGGGTGCCTAAGAGTGTGGTAGAGTATGTGCTAGACCTCATGCAAAGGTTACACAAGTCTCGCGAACTCGTTAAATGTAACCTGGAAGCAGCGCAAGACGCTTCAAAGAGATATTATGACAGAAATGCGAGGACGAGATCATTTGACAAGGGAGACAAGGTAATGATCTTGCGGCCAAATCGCCAAAATAAACTGGAAGTTCACTGGCATGGACCCGCCGAGGTAATTAATCGTATTTCAGAGGTGAATTACACAGTAAGGCTGCCAGGACGTAAACGGGAGGACAGAGTGTACCACGTAAACTTAATGAAGCCGTTTTTCGAGCGAGCAGCTATTGTGAGCATAGCCATGAATGTGCCCGATGAAGTTCCCCTAGAGTTACCGTGTTTTCGGCACAGGACGGGACCGAGCGTGGACGAGGTAATGAACCATGCGGTTAACACGGAGGAACTAGGGAATGAAAAAGTGGAAGATCTGAGGAGCCTTATTCAAGAGTATCTCGATTGTTTTGGGGAGAAGCTCGGAAGGACTCATTTGATACAACATGACATCGAGCTGACGACGGAGGTTCCTTTTAGTTCAAAAGCGTACCGCATGTCACCAAGGCAGCTAGACATTATGAAGGCAGAAGTTAAAAGGATGCTTCGCCTGGGGGTAATTAAGGAAGGATATAGTGAGTATTGCTCCCCTTTAATGCTAGTTGAAATGCCCGGGAAAGATCCACGGCCGTGCGTGGACTATCGAAAACTAAATGCCATAACGAAGGACCAAGTGTACCCCTTGCCTAATATAGAGGAGAGGGTTGAACTGGTAACAAGGCTACCTTCATTTCAACCCTGGACTTAGTGAGAGGGTATTGGCAAGTGCCATTAACCGAACGAGCTAGTCGCTACGCGGCGTTTGTAACACCTTTCGGGGTTTATCAGCCAGTTACCATGAGCTTTGGCTTGAAGAACGCGCCGTTCTGTTTTTCAAGGCTGATGGATCGGGTTCTGGAGGGCTTAGAAGAGTTTGCGGTCCCCTATTTGGACGATGTGGCCGTGTTTTCGAACGATTGGGAGTCGCATTTGGAACACATGCGGACGGTACTGGAGAGAATTAGAAGCGCGGGCTTGACTATCAAAGCCGAGAAGTGTCAATTCGGCCAGGCGCGTGTCACATATTTAGGGCACGAAATCGGACACGGAAAGCGCGAACTGATGCAAGCCAAAGTAGCCGCAATATCTAACTTCCCCCGACCCGTAAAGAAAAGGGATGTGAGGTCATTCCTGGGAATGACCGGGTATTATCAGCGCTATATCCCAAATTACTCGGAGATTGCTAGTCCGCTGACTGACAGCCTCCGAAAGCATGAACCAGAAGTGGTTACTTGGAGCCCCGACAGGGAAGAGGCCTTCCATAAACTGAAGCAGGCTTTGTCTTCCCGGCCGGTGCTTGTCGCGCCAGACTATGGGAGAGAATTTGTTCTCCAGTGCGACGCTAGCAACCGTGGTCTTGGTGTAGTTCTGGCCCAAATAGACGAGAGTGGTGAAGAGCATCCCGTGCTCTATCTCAGCAGGAAACTGACAACACGGGAAGAAGCCTTCAGCACATCTGAAAAGGAGTGTTTGTGTATAGTGTGGGCAATCCAAAAATTAGGATGCTATATTCAAGGCACGAAATTCACGGTCGAGAGTGACCATTGCCCTCTTTCATGGCTGAACCGAATGTCGAGCAAAAACGGGAGGCTTCTAAGATGGAGCCTCATTTTGCAGGAATATAAATTTGAGGTGAAGTATCGAAAAGGGAGCCAGAATAAGAACGCCGACGGACTTAGTCGGGGGTTTCAGTAACCGAACAGAGGTTTCCATTTTTTTTCTTGCTGCTTTAAGAAACCTTGTTCTATTTGGTCCGCTTTCCAGGAAAACGTCACCTGGTATTTGTTTTCCAACCTTGCGAGAGCTGGCCACGACAGAGATAAGAAAAAGTAGCAGAGAAAGAGGTAGAATTGTGTAAAGCCTTGTAGGAACTTTAGTGTCCGGCGGACGTGTCGCTTGGGCACGCCTACCGCGGTGAATGTGTTGTGCTTGTGTTTTGTGCTGAGACAGCTTCCAGCTGCAGTGTTCTCATTCATCGCACCAAGAAAGCACCTTGACGCTTCGGGCGACCAGACAGCTGGCCACCCTTAGGTCGGATCTCCCGGCGGCGGAGGAGTTTGTTGCGTTTCAAGATAGGGCGTCGGTGAAGCGCGCCATAGCCGCGGGCATCGGGGCTGCGAGATGACCTTATGGGGAGCACGTGTTCCTTTCTCGCCCAAGGTCGCGACCACCCAGCCCGAAACCACCTTGGTGTCGTTAGGAGACGGCGCGTAACGAGGATGAGTCGACTCTCTGGCCCCGAAACCACCTTGGTGTCGTTAGGAGACGGCGCGTAACGAGGATGAGTCGACTTTCTGGCCCACCGAAAAGATACCTGTTGTCGACTTGGGGGAGGACAACCTGGCACGCACGCTTCGACCCCTGCTGTGCTGCGGCTTCGAGGGAGCCTCGCCTCCGCCCGGCCGCCCCTCCTGTCTTGGAATGGCCCTGGGAGATGGAGTAGAAGGCTGCGACGGATGAAACGAGGGAGACGAAAAACGGAGATCGGACAGCCAGGGTCTCAGTGCCCGAGCTCGCTGTGCCGATAGTTGAAATGTAAATAAATGTTAAGTTTTCATTTTCAACTACTCGGAGTCGTGCCTCCATCAGTAAGCCAAACTTGATCACCGACACGAACGGCCCACGCGCAACGCTACAGCCCCCTACCTTTTCTGTTGCACTGCACAATGATTCCTGCAGCTGTGCCACCTCCTTTTCCAGCTGGGCACGTTGTTCATCCGCTTGCTGCTGCTTTGCCTCATGCTCCTCTGCCAGCTGCTTGTTCTCCGTCTCAGCTGAGGCCAGCTCCTGCTTCAGCTTTGCAAGCTCTGCATGTTTCATGCGAAAAAAAAAAAGTTAACAGTGGGAGTTATGCAGCCAGCAACTTACTGCTGTATGGCAATCGATCATCCTTCCCTTGGCACAACTCTGTGTCAGAGTGCATGGTGCTCAATGGATTGAGTAGTGCATAGAAGCATGCAACAGTACCTCGTCACAGCTACCCCATGCATTACTTCTGCTTTTATAAGACATATTTGTTCATTCAAGTTACTGAAATTATTTAAAGCATCATTTTTGTGCAACTCACATGGATTATGTTAAATGATGTTAACTGAATGACTTACTGTGTCATTTGTGCACTAACATACATGGATGATGTATGTCTACTTTTTTCCTAACACTGTCCCCCCTTATGTAATATCCACAAGAGACTTTAGGGGCATAATTAATTACAGTGATCATGACAAAGTCTTCACTAAAGAAAAACCCAACTGTATCTACCCCTAGACTCACATGCTGATCCTTTTCACCACATCAGACCCTCGAATGTGTTTATGATGGAAATCTCACAGCCACCAAAATGCTCAATGTTCACTCGCACTTTAGGGCCAACAGGTAAGAAACAGTCAAGTTTCTTGTTTCTGAGCACACTTAATGCCAATACAGTGACAGTGCATGAACTAGTGACTGCAATGCAACTTTTTAAAAAACTTTTACATGCCCAGTTTTCAAAGTTGCATGACATAGATAAAAAAGTATCGCAGCGTAAACGATTGAGCTTTGTGCTTTGTGTTACTTGGCTTTCAGACACTGAATTCTGTAGTTACAATGATGTCAAGCTGACAGACACTGGAAATCGTGGTTGAAATGAACTGGTGAGAAACACTGAACTGATAAGAAAGAAAATACTGAGCACCCATGCCGTGTTGTTCAAGTGTTCACTAAAGCTGTGAGATAGGACTAGCAGAGTTCATGACCTTTTGGATGAGAACTCTGCTGAACTTCACTGTAAACAAGGGTGCGCCTGAAGACAAGTTTTGAGTGAGGCACATAAAGACACACGTGAGAGCACTGTACAGCGGCACTGCACAGCAGCAACTTTTGTAGGGAACTCAATGTGCATGTCCTTCACTGACTGCACTCACATGCATGCATTTACACACACACACACTATAGCACAATAACTTTTATTGCACTTCAGTATTACAAACTTCCATTAAGAAGGGCAAATGTGCAATATCTTGGGGCTGAATGCAGTGAGGGAAAATTCAACGACGTCAAAGCCGATCCCAAACGGGGATGGCGAAGCAACCGTAGGTGACGCCAAGGCTGACAAACAGGACACTGCAAAAGGTGCAGCACCTGAGAGGATGAAAACGCTAGTCACAAGGCCGAATAGGCACCGACTGTACATGCTGACGAAAAGCACAACTTGGATGTGTGCGTGGAGGAAAAGAACCAAGCCACTGTGGCAAAGGAGAATGTGAAGTGGAAGCCAAGAAGGATGCTGCCGAAGGCAGCAAAGCCGAGCCTGAGAAGGATGTTACGCATAAGACAAAGGCTGTCAGCAAGGACACAAAGACGATGCGAAAAGCGGTCATTGACAAGGAGCCTGTTTGCAACCTATGGGTGAGCAAGCTGACCAACACTACACAAGTGGCCGACATGAAGGCGCTGTTCAGCAAGCACGGCAGTGTTATGTACGCCAAGGTCACCACTAATGCTGAGACGCCCAGCGCACGCCATCACAGCTTTATGACTACTGTAGCATCCAAAGCAAGTGCCCCCATCCGTGCAAGCACCCCCTCCCTTTTACGAGAGATTTAAAATTGGCACAAATGACTGAGCAAGCACCCCCCCCCCCCTTTTTTTTAAACTCTGTTCACTGCACCGTGCATCAGTGCCAGGTCACTTGGCAATTGTTTCTTTTTTTGTCTTTTCTTTTGCAATTTTTCAAGAAGCTGTAAAATGAATGAGAGGACACAATGCAATTAAAAGGAATTTGTTACCTAGATGCACTTTTGCGGAGGCCCAATAATGGCTGAACTACAGCCGTGTACTTCTCATCTGCATAGCCAGCCATGAGTATAGCTCGGTGGCAATAAGCTTTGCGAGTTGCCATTTTCTTAGGACTAGAGTGAGCTAGAACAGTTCTAGTTGCTCTAGTCAGATGGATGAACATGAGCTGCATCAGCCGCTAGCGTGAATTTAATGTTCGGTAAGGCTCGCGGGCCCGCAACTTGTGTGTCCGAAGAGTCGTTTGATGCCTTCGAGGGCAACAACGTCAAACAAAAGCAGTAAATGCACTTCTACAGATATTAATGAAAATAACCACTCTGAATTTTTTTTTCTCCGGCAGTGCCACAGTCATACTGAATTTTGGTTTGTGATGAAGCAAGGCACCCGCCTATAAATTTGTAGAATTATCTCTTGCCCAAGGGTGGTGTTTGTTCAGGATTTTACGGTATGAGCACTGCTGATGAAGTGAACGAATGTGTCTAGCACTTTCTCTGCACCATATTGCGCAGACAGATGATCTCGGTCGAGAGCACAAAGCACAAGCCCGATGGCTCCCTCATGCATGTCCGAGGCCAAGACTGGAGCTGTCACCACGAAGACTGGCTGTTGCCAAGGAAATCAAAGAGGCAAACTTCTCCTTGGGAAGAGGGAAAGTGTGGGAATCACCGACGACACCCTTGTTGTTGTTGTTTTGTGGGGTTTAACATCCCAAAACCAGTTCTGATTATGAGAGATGCCGTAGTGGAGGGCTGCGGAAATTTCGACCACCTGGGGTTCTTTAACGTGCACTGACATCGCACAGCACACTGGCCTCGACATTTCGCCTCCATCGAAATGCAGCCGCCACGGCCGGGATTCGATCCTGCGACCTTCGTATCAGCAGCCGAGTGCCATAACCACTAGACCACCGTGGCGGGGCACCGACGACACCCTTTGCCAGTGCCTCTGACACAGGGTAAAAAAGACCATTGCATGGCAGTTTGTGCATGTTCCATGGTGTGTGGAGAGCACTATGTAAGAAAAGACAGCGGGCGGACAGGGGGGGAGTGGTTGATGGACGGTTGCAAAGTGTACATGTGCACACAGCAGGTGCCCTGCTGGGGTCAGGGGTAGTGGCTGTAGAGCATTTTAGTTCGAAGTTCTCCTAACATCTGAAGTTTTGCAACTAATAAATGTTTTTTTTATTTGCCCCGCAGTCTCTGGGCATGGGTCACAACACGAGGATGCAGCACTATGTCCTGGTGTCTTCTTTCGTATCCTGTGTTTCTTTTCACTAAAATCTAAAAGCCGATGCACATTTTTGTTCCCGTGCAAAGCTTCATACTGACAAATTTAAAAATGCAAAAGTGCTCCAAAAGCCGGGTGAGTTCATGATTCCAAAAAATTTACTCTGAGTTAACAAAAACCTCTTGTTCTCGTCCAGTGACTCACATGCACGCACACAACCGCTGTTCAATATTCTTGCTTTACAAGCTTACAGCTTCTGTAGTACCAATGCCAGACCTTCTTGTAACAGTCTCGTGGGAAAACAAATGCACATGTCCATCAATAATTATTTTCTTGCACAACAAGCTGTCGCCTCATAGAGGAAAACATGCATAGCTTTCCGGGTTTCTTCTTCTTCTTTTTTTACTGGTGGTCAATTTACAGCGCTTTTCAGTTTTTTAAAAGGTTCACAGATATTAAAATACATGAAAAATTAAAAATGATCACCCTCTGTGGACACAACTTCATAAGCAAGGTTGAATCAGAATGGGCTCATGTATGAAACAGTGTGTACATGGAGAAAATTGCTCAACATTGTGTGGTGACATCGCACGGAAATGATGTGTGACTCGCACAGATTTGTTAAGCTTCATACTGTGGCAAGGCAATCAGAGAGGAGCATTGCCTAACAACAAACCAGAGCTGTATGCAGTGGCTTTCTGCAACGTAACAAAGGTTATCTGTTTTTATTTCCATACTTTTATACTGGCTTCATACTGAATCATATGCTCATTCATTGTCACAACTGATGGTCGGGCTTTGGCTACATTACTTGAAATGAGAAATTGTGCCATTTAATTGGGAGTTTTCTGAGAGATATATCAATGGCATAAAAAATGTTGAAAGCACTACGAAAGACCCAGGCCCTGACTTTGCAAGTGCTAACTCTTCACCAACTAATCCCACCCACTTAAAATTTGTCTTCATCTTGTATCTTCCATCTACTCAGAAGTGTAGAGCTGCAGAACAAATTTTGAATTCTCCAGTGAGATTTTGTTTAATTTATAGAGTGGACTCCATGAAATAACTATAAAGAAACATCAGATATTAGAAAATCAACTATGAGTGCTATTAGGCAGGTAGGGGCCGTTGGCTTAAATTTAAATATTCGTGAGTCAGAACAAGGTTACAATATATACGCAGCACTATCTATTGCATGTTTATGGAGGCACCGATGTCATTCCAGTCATCATTTGCTTGAAGGAAAATGTCGACAACAATGTCCACAACAATCATGACTGCCACCACTCTCGAAGCGTGCGGCGGGTTTCAACTTTTGCGCGCACAAAGATCATGAGCTGCTGGAATTCGCGAAAAGTAGTGTCTAGCTTACCGCCTTGTAGTTTTATCTAAAGGAGAAGCTAGGGAATGTTGTGCGGACTTCAATTAACACATCTGATAAATAGCACACTGCTATAGGCCCATTATTCAGACAGATGAAATCATTCAAGCTCATTCATTCATTCATTTAAGAACTGCCAGTTCATCGATGTCTGGAGATTAGTGGTCTCATGGATAAATTTACTCTTCACACACAACAGTCAACACATTGACATTAGTTTTCTCCGCTGACTCCTCTGAAATCAAGACTGCCACTGCGAATTGATGTTGTTGTGAACTGGTGATTCATAGGCGGTGATCTTCTATGCAGATGGATCAAAGACAGTGCTATGATAGGTTCTCGGAAATTAACCCAATTATACAGGGCAGAAAAGAAGGGTTGCAGGAAGCTAAATCTGCCATAAAAACATTTGCTATTAAAAATATTTCTGTTTATGAGAAAATGGCCCCTGCTTTTTAAACAGCCCTCGCATTTCATTCAACGAAAGTACCCATTCATGTACTTGAAAAACATGTCTGCTATGAAACATTACAATAAACAATAAATGAATTGAAACAGCTATGCAATGGCACACAGCCACCAAGAGCAAGCACGTAGCCACCTATATTTCCACTCGTTTTACTAATATACTTCACACATATTCAAACCAGTGTGTCGAACTTAACCTTAACCAGAGCCAAAAACCATACGCGAACTAGAATTTTGGCCGGAACTAGACCTGAACCGATATTCTCGTAATGTGCATGCACCTGAACCAAACCTGAACCGAAAAAATACTGATTATTGGTTTCGAACAATGCAGTTCAAATAATTATGATGCTGTGGTCTACTGGCAGTACACTGTCACTGCAGTCAATTCCGGCCTTTCTTTTTGTTGTTCTTTATTCTTTCACTTATTGTACTCATTTTAGAGTTATGAATGCTCCTTCCTTTTCATTCTCAGTCACCTGTCAAAGTCAACACAATTCAATCCGCTGAAGTAAAGCATGAAAATATGGACATTTTCACAGCAAATTGAATTTTATACATACATCCAATAGAACCACTCTATAATAAACTAGAAAATGAGCTATCCAGTTTAAATGCATAGTTGACAAAGGAAATTAAGAAGCGAATGTATATCTTAATGAGCAAGGCCAAGTAACAACATGAAAGATGGTTTGGCCTTGCTGCACAACTCTGGCATGTTATAGAGTATCTCTTTTAAGGAAGTAGTAAACAAGGATGTCACCATCTTTATGCAGTCTTTAAAATCACTTTTTTGATTCAGGCAAATCAGATTATTATATCATTACTCTCAGCATGTTTTCGTTCGTTCAGAATGATGCACTGTGCTGTGGTCTAGCCAAGGTCAACAAGTACTGCCCTCCATATTATAGATAGATTCATGCTATACCGTTCTTATCATTAATTTGAACTTTTTGTTTGAGTTTGTTTTACTTAATATGGAACAATCCAACCCGACTCTAAAATCTGGATCTTCGAACATCTGTAAAAATGCCCACTGTTTCACCAGTTGCCTGTGTAATTGACAATAAGAAGAAACGTGAGCACGAGAGAGCTCGAGGAAGTATGTGTTGAAGGCCCACACAGGCTTGCAGTGTAACACAGTGCTCATTAGATGGCTGTATTTATGAGTGCATCTGCTCTAGCTACTTCCACTAGCTTTTGCAGATATTTATTTGAAAACATCAATCTCTGTTTTTTATTTTCCAACGGCTGCTTTCACTTGATGACAAGAACTTGCGTGTGTATATCATAGTATATGCTCAGTGCAGCATATACATATACACAACAGTGAACAAAAATAAAATTAAATCGAAAATTACAAAATTTAAGTTTCATATGGCCAAATCCCCAAGCCTAAAAAATGTAAGCGCTTCTTGCCATTGGCGGGCTGCCTTGCTATCATCCAGCACTAGGATTGCCTCAGATTTTTTATTACAAGCAACTCTTGTGCATTTGGGTCCTGGTCAACAGTGCTGCCTGGGGAACTTTAAGTTAGCACACTTAGGTCAGTAGCACTGTTGAATGTGTCAAGCATGAAGCTTACTCCATCGAACCAGTTTGCAAGCTGTTATAACATTTTATTTCTTCGAACCAGTATTGAACCTGGACAAAACAGTGCATGGTGAACCAGAACTGAACCCCCCCCCCCCCTTTCTTTTTGACACTCTGATCCAAACTTGCAAGCCATGTGCTTCAATGTATATTGAAAACTTAGTTATTTTCATCAGTATCGTTGCCTTTGATGAAAAACCTTGGTGTGCATAATTGTGTACCGTACGTCTTGTTTGTGAGTATCACTGCAAAATATTTCTCTCCACTTTCAATGAACCAATTTGAAGAATTCTTTCTGTAGAACACACTCTACTAGTGCACGGAACAACTTCCACTGCATAACTAAAGTTTGCTACGTGGCCTGGTGAGGGGCCATTTAAAAACTATTGCCAATGTGTACATGGCACATCAACAGTGAGTTCAGTCAACCTAATGAACAAGCAGAGTGGGAGAAGCCTTTGCCCTGCAGTGGGTGCAGACAGACTGATGATGATGATGATGACGTCAACAGACGTGCAAGCTTCATCAATACATGAACCTTTCCTGGCCTTCATGGTGAACCATGTGTCACACTATAACTAGTACACCAGCATGTTTGGCAGTGTGAGTGCTGGAGGTTGCAGCACAGTTCATCCTGTAGCACACTGACTGATTTCTTAGTGGGGTATATGCAGGTGCCTTACCTTCCTTCATGCTTTTCAGTTCAGCTTCAGTCCTCTTCAGGCTGTGCTTGAGGGTGGTCTCAGAGTGGGACACGAGGCCGAGCTGCTTCTCCAGTTTGGAGACCTGGAAGGAGACGTGGTTCTTGAGGGGACATTGTTATTGGACAAATCAAGTAGGTTTTGCAGATGTGCTCGAAGTGGGGAAAGCAAATTACATATCTGCAGGACACGTAAGGCGCTACGTGTTCACATGGCACGGGCGATGGCTGACTATGTCGATGGGAATGACCCAACCTGTCACTGTGTTTTTTTGTGCGACGTTTTTAACAGAGGTCAGTTTAACGTAAGAACTGTTTAGCACTACTGTCTCATTTATCGTTTGTTCTTCCTGTATGTTTGTGCTAGACAAATTGTATAGAAAAGTAGTATACAGTAGGACAGATGTCGCCTCCTGTGTTAAGGTATTACCCTGCATGACCCGTAGATGCTGCGGTTCACAAAAAAAAAGTAATAAATTAATACATCTTTAGCCATTTCGGCATAAATTGGTGCAACATTTTTCACTTTTACCACCGTAACTTTCATATGGGTTTAAAACCTTGGTGGCAATCCCTTTAAGTTAATAATCGCTAAGTGTTTTTCTTCCCGTACAATATGTTTGCCCAAAGCTTGAAAGGCAACAATTACAACTACGGTACAGGAAGTATAACAGGAGGATGACCACATTGCACAAAAAAAGAAGCAGTCCTCTGTTTGGTGATATAGCTTCAACATGAGAGCTAATTTCAGCTGAGTTGTGACAAAAGATGAGCCAACATGAGCCTTCTGGAAATATGTAAAAACAAGTAGAAGTGATGACACTTCCATTCCAGCTCTAAAAAAATCTGATGGAACTACTACAACGACAAACGCTGAAAAGGTTGAAATGTTTAACCATTATTTTAAATCGGTGTTTTCTGATGGAATAATCACTGGTACAGCTGTATCCCTTCCTTCCAACGTTAGCCCTGCCGACGGCATGCCTGAAATAATGATAGATGTAAACGGTATTGAGTGTCTCTTGTGAGAGCTGGATACCCCAAAAGCTATCGGCCCTGCTAGAATTCCGTCCCATATGCTAAAGAAATGTCATGGCATTATCGCGCAGTATTTATGTATTGTATTTCAAATATCTTATGAGACTGGGTTGGTTCCACAGGACTGGAAAGTCGCGGCTGTTGATGCTATATTTAAATCAGGAGACAAAAAACTGGTACAAAACTACAGACCCATTTCCTTAATGTCAGTCTTGCAAGATTTTTGAGCACATATTATACAGTCAATTATTTAAATGCCTTGAATCAATCAGCTTTTTCACTGCCTCACAGCATGGCTTTCGTAACGATCACTCATGCAATACTCAATTAGTTGAATTTCAACACTATATAGGTAAATCCCTTTACAGTAATAGACATGTCAACGCAGTGTTCCTTGATATCAGGAAGGCGTTTGACACAGTATGTCATCGCCTGCTAAATATTAAGTTAAGGGGCTTGAACATATAAATTCAAAACTGGACTTGTAACTGTCTAAATGGTCATAAACAGTGTGTAGTCCTTAATGGCTGCAGCTCATCACACATAACAGTATCTTCAGAAGTGCCCCAGGGCAGCGTTCTGGGGCCACTGTTGTTCCTCATATAAATTAATGATACTGTAGATGACATACAGTCCCCCATTAAACTATTTGCAGATGACTGTGCCGTTTACAGAGAAATTAATTCAATATCCGATATAACAATCCTGCAGACCAACCTTGATAAAATAGTAAACTGGTGTCGGCGTTGGAAGATGAGCTTGAATATTAGTAAATGTAATCATATGCGCTTTTCAAACAAGAAAATTGAACATCAAACAAAATACACAGTTGAAGGCACAACAATAAACACAGTCTCACAGTGCAAATACTTCGAGGTGTACTTTATGCCAATACATATCCAACATGTACATATCCAACACACAAGCAAGTAAAATGTTGTTTTTCATTCGCAGAAATTTCAAAGCAGCATCCAAAGATGTCAAAGAAACACTGTACTTTTTACATGTTAGGTCTATCCTAGATTACACCTCTATAATTTGGGACCCTTACCAGGACTATTTGATATAACCAATAGAAAAGCTTCTAAATCAGGCTGTATGATTCATCTCCAGTAACTACCACCCTTTTCAAAGTGTCACTGAATTAAAAGCATTGCTGGGTTGGAAACAGCTAGACGAAAAAACTTGAGGCTCAAATTTTTCCACCGTATTTTTATAATCAAACAGGCATTGACAGCCGCACCTACCTGTCAGAACCATCTTATGTTTCCACTAGGCACGACCACTCCAAGAAAGTACATGCGTATAGCTACAACACAAATCGATTTTCCAAATCTTTTTTCCCACAAACTGTACGAGACTACGTTTCTGTATCTGATAATAACAATTTTTATTCCCGATTGTGTTTACAATAATGTATAATTGTCCTAGTTCTTTGTTTGAGTTTTCTGTTACCTTTGAACGTACTAACCTATCATCTTTTCACTTTGTTTACCTTGATGTTAACCTTGCTTCACACATTTTTGTTGCTTGTCACTGTATAACATGTAGTACATAATACCAAAGATGTCTCCCCTGCGATAACGCCTTTGAGGCAATGCAGGTATCCTGTAAATAAATAAATAAATAAATAAATAAACATGCAGCTACCAAATCTTAATAGTGTTTACTTTTCTGCCATTAGGGTAAAATGTGCGATATTTTGTGCATGAGGGTGTATAGAACAAATTACGAAATCTTTAGGCACGTGCCACATGGTAGAATTGAATGGAAACCAAAGAAGCTTCCCATTTCAGCATCAGTTTTTCGTTTTAGAACGTGGGGTGTCAGAGGAGTACTTCAGAGATGCACAGCAGGTTTTGATAATGCCTATGTGGAGAGCCAAGGATTAACTATGATCACATACGGCACTTTAATATCCACCCATGAATTAACAGAAGTATTCAAATGGTGCAATTTGAATTAGGTGGCTTTTAAATACATTGAAAACACAGAAAACCTAATAAAAATTTGGAATTTAACTGAATTAACCAAAAGTTTGAATTATCAGAGAGTTTGGAGTATTGAAAGCCTACTGTACTCTACTCCTATACAAGTGCAAAAATGTACAAGTGAGTTTTTACAAGCGGATTTCACTGCACCTTTTCCACTGAAGTCTGCTGGCTGGCCTCGAGCTCCTGGATCCGCTCCTGGCTCTTCTTGCACTCGGCCTCTTTCTTGTTCAGTTCCACCTGAGGCAAGATGGTGGATGCATTCCCAGCCGTCTTTATTACATAGCTACCCGTTACATATGACACTTCATATGGCCTTCAAGTGACAGCCACAGGCAAATGGACAGGCAAAGCTTTCAATGGGCACAAACAGAGTGCGGGCACATGCCCAGGGCTCCATGCGTGTAGTGGCTCAGAAATCCTGGACAGTTGGCTGTGCATGTGCGCCTTGCATGTGTGCACTAAAGCTTGTTTTTGCAAGTTTGCGCACTCTTAAGAGTACTAGTGCTTAGGGGGGCAATGGTTGAAGAGCTGTGGCTGCTTTGGTGGTTCCTTTGCAAACTGACAAAGAGGAGAAGTATGTAACAGGTGCCAATGACTTTTCACGAGAATGCAGTGTGCAAGTTGGTGCCGCAGCAATTACAGACACTTGTTTGCAACTATTACAAAAAGGGGCACTTATTCTGTTATTAAATTTAGAGGGATACAAAACCACCATTTAAGTTATTTGAAACTAACAGTGCTCATAAAACAAAATGTTGCTGAAGAACACAGCACTTTTGAGTCCTGAAGTGCAATAAAACTAGCGCATGTGTTATCGGTTTTAACTGTCAAGAGATTGCATTTGTAACTCGCACTTTCTTCAATAATAAGCTTGTGCCAACCAGGGCAACTTTCTGTAGTGTATAATAAAAGCTCTAGGAGCTAATTAAGTTAATTATTACATATAGACGCACTGCTTGTACTTATTTCACTATGTAATAACATAGGTGTAGTGTACTGGAACAATGACTGTGATGAAATGCCAGCAGCGCTTCAAACACGGTCACCTTAACCTCCCTGCCTTTCTGTTTCCTTCTTCCTTAATCTGCCGCAGGGCAGTGTGATGAATGTGCAAATGGCAGCCAACGAGGCACCAAACACTAGGTGGTAATAAGCTGTCTAGTGGAAAATGCAACATAGTGCTGCATGGTCCCGAAGCTTTAACACAAAAATGTTTTTATAGTCACAAAGAGCCAATTAACGACTATTTAAAAAAGAACGTGAAATAGAAGTGAAAGAATTTCAGCCCCAACAAGTCAATGAAAGATTCCTTTAAACACAGCAGTTAACAAAAACAAGATATTTGCATGTGCAGCAAAAAGCTTACCGCCAAAAGCAAGGAGAACCCCATTTCTCAGCTATTTTAATGAATTTTCATTCTGTATCACTCATGGCTACCACAGCTTCTGCGGAACTTGCAAACGTGATGAAAAAAATCGCACCCAGTTGATAGGCTCAGACCAACTTTGTAGTCGCACAGCACTCCTTACGTTATTTCAAACTGCTGTACCCAATGTGATGAAAAACAGGAAACACAGTGAAATGATTGCCCCTTGAGATGCCGCATTGCAGGATGCCAGGATTCTTGTTGCCAATGCTGCAGAGGTCTGCTATTGACCAGGAATCATTACGCCTATACAGCTCTTTTTATTAACACCAAATTAGTCACTCCGCCCCAACTAGAGCTTCATAATTCATAAGGTCAACATGGTAGAAACACTCCAACACAAACCTTGTCAAGATGCACCTTTGATACAATGGATAGATACGGGAATCCATCTTAAGTTCATCCTAACAGGAATTCACATACGAAAATGGCACCTTTGTGTCAGACTTTGGAAAAGAAAAGGTTTTACGTGGTAATAACAGTGATACACTTGGACTTGAATAGCTTAAAAGCTCAAGTTTTGTAGATAGCCTCTGAACGATGCCTTCATTTAAAGAACACATACTTCACCAGAAGTCCTGTGAACAGCTTTTCAAGCAAACTCACAGAACTAAGCAATTACAAACAAAAGAAAGCAAGTTTATGTGGTCTGTTAGTGCGAACTCATTCAACATGCCGTGTAGCCCAGTGACATGCTCAGTGCCATGCAAGGTGGAACGACCTTCCTATGCACAGTAAAGGCTCACAACTGTCAACTGTTAGTCACTGCTGGATCAGTGACTTGTGCATGAAAGAGACCTCGGATGTTTTGACATGTTGCCTTGTTTCTTAGTGCAGAGAGTCGCTGCCTGCAGAGTAGACTTGCTTAAAAATGAGGAGATAGCAGCTCGGTCATGCTGCGCCCTCAAAAGTGGTGTTACAATGACTTCAACCAGAAGTGAATTTGACGGTTAACTTGTGCCTTCAGCATAAACCCGACTAAAACTTCTGTTTCATGGCCAACAGCAAAAAGAGCGTTTAAGTCATTTTGCAATGTATAATACACTCCAGTTGATTTGACACATGGTAGCATGGCTTTAACATCAGCGTCAGTGGAGGATCCTTTTATTCAGCAGCTTTGCAAATCGCCCAAGGGTGCTCCAAATGTAAATGTGAAAAGGTCATGGAAAGTAAATGGAATTTTCTCTTTTAGGTGGCCCTCAGTGCAAGAGGCATACAAGTTATTTTTATTGTGATAGCAATTATATGGACAGTCTCGGCTACTTTTTGCCGTCCCCGTCGCCGCCATCATGAACCGTATCTGTATAAGTATATATGTATATATATATATATATACATGAAAGTCCCAAAGAAAAATAAGTCAGATAAATGTTCCGAAGTGCGGAATCGAACCACGAACCTCTCGCTCCGCAGCGCGTGGCACTAACCACTATGCCACGAAGAGCATATCCTTCAGGGAGCTAACGGCAAGCCTTATATACACACCCTTTACCGCTGGCAGGACTCGGGGGATGGCAGGCGCTTATAAGCGTTTCTTCATTACCAGCGAGATGCGCGAGGAGCACAGCGGGTGCATTTAAAAGTCGTCGGCCAGCTCGCTCGCTTCTTCTATTTGCGCAGGGCCTTGCCCTTCCGCTGTCTGCTCGCGCGGTTGTCTCGTGGTGAGAGGAAGAGGGATGTTTCGAGCTTTGACCGTGATGTCCACGCTGATGTTATGGGAGCGTACGAAAGTCACTCGAGCTCAAGGGACACCGCTAAACAAACAAACAGAAGATGAGCAAGAACTATCAAGTGTCACAGCTCGACACTTGAAGCACGCTAGTTTACTTCGCTGCTTCAGCCGCCTTTGCAACAGGAGCGCTGTTCAAACTGAGAGTATCCATTGCGACAGCTTATTCGAGCTCGTTCGGTGTATACCTGTGTGTTCGTTTCGTGCGTGCTTCACTTGATAGTTCGCGCTCATCTTCTGTTTGCTCATTTAGTGGCCTCCCCCAGATTTGTATGTGTAGCTTTGTGACACACCACGTATAAAGCCCTTCGTACCAGTACGCGCTGTCCACGGGAGGCGCTCACTTAGCAAGTGCATGTTTGCTACAATTAATATTGCTCCTTGCAGTTTCTTGCTATCGCATTCATTGCTTCGCCCTTGCGGCGAAACTGTGACTTTTTGTTAATTGCCAATAACAGTTTATTTGGAAACCATGTGCCTAAAATGAAACTTTAATTTCTGCAGCTCTGTACTAATGCTTAGATGGGCATAGATACTGCGTATGTGGAACACTGTTTAGTGCAGTTAATATTACCAACCACCTCATAGATGAACTAGAACTAGCCACTTCAGAGGGTAATAATGCATACCCAAGTGGGAACTGCATTTGGCCACCGGGTAAAGTGAGCTAGAAGATGGGTAGTGGGCTTGCTCCTAAATTGGCACTACTAACTGTGGTGACATGGCACAATTCAACAGATTCTGGTCCTCCCAGTCTCCACGACGCAGCATTACCATTGCCATCAACGCAGCAGCAAGGGTGGCAGAGTATTGTCATTATACATAAAAGAATATCATTCTCATTGTTTTACCTATCACATGATGCTCATGCGCACTGGCAGATTAAGACACTGAGATGCCGTCACACCACCAAAGTCACTGTTTCGCGCCGGTATGTGCGCCAGAATAGGTTAAGTGAATGTTAAAGGCACATGAAGTTTTTGTTCGGTTACCTAAAGGATTGTACTATGGTTCATAAGCAAATTGATATGTGAGTGGCAAAAGTGGGTTCCTGAGGAGCTTTATGGGTGATTGGACTATGTGCAATGATCACAAGTACATATTAGATTGATTGACCTACCATATTTCACAGAGAAGGCCGGATACGAGTACCTGATGACTTTGAACACCTGCCAATATCCTCTCAAAAGCTTGTCTGGTAATGTGCAACAGTCATTGGAAAGTAATGAACAGCTAACCCAAAGCCAGGCTTCAATTATAGGTTCTCTCTTATAGCATGGCCTCGTTAAGATGGTTAGCCATGGAAATTTGACCTAGGCAAAATATCCCCCTTGCTAGAACTAATAATAATAATAATAAATTTCGCAGGTATGACATGCCAAAACCGTAATATAATTGAGGCAGGCCATAGCAGGGGACACCAGTTAATTTTCAATTGCATGGGGTTTTTAATGTATGTGCACCAAAATCCAATTACGCAGGTGTTCCTGAATTTTGCACCTTTTGCAATGTGGCCGCCATGGTTAGGAATCAAATCTGTGTTCTCGAACCTGTCAGCAATTTAGGCAGTTACATTCAGTCATTACTTCTACCAGCACCACACGACCATAGCCAGTAGACCGTGCAATTAATTACAAGCTAATTTTCTATACTACACTGCACGAAAATGTGCTCTAAGCATGAATTGCCGCGAGCGCACCATGCTACCACAGGCCAAAGATTTTCAGTTCGCTTGGCTCACAATTATCTTCTCTTACAAAGAGGGTCTGTGGTGCCCATCTGCTTGATCAGTTATTTACAACATGAAGATACATTCACTCCTGGCATCTTTCCCCTCACAGACTCCCTTCTGAAAGTGTCTTAGGTGGGCTGGTAATTGTGAAATAGAGACTTTTACGAGAGATAGGAAGCATTGGCCATAAGTTACCTCTCTCAGGAAAAATTATCGTTTTCCATATTATCGCACGGTGCATTTCTTTGTGAAGGAGGCAAGCAGTAAGAAGGCAGCAAAGCAGGAAAAGGCCAGACGTCTGAAGTATAGCCACCCTTGCTGATGTGCCATATATCGATGTCTGCAACGCACAGAGTTCTGTGTGCAGACCACAGAGCAAGATAAACAGAAGTGCCCACTCTTACTCATGAAAGGGACACATCATGCAAAGCACGACGCATCCCTTTCACGGTGGCACTTCACAGCGAATTTGTCAGATGGCACTGTGCAAGCGGGTTCGCTACCGCTACGAACCAAAATCATGGATGCGCTGGTGGACTGAGCTTGGTTGCCTTAGCAGTTGCTAAAGTAGCATTTTTTCTTGGCGGTTTTCAACATCCAAGTAAATGCTTGCTTTTTTGTCTGCTCAACACTACACCTCTGTGGCTCGTGGACTCTCGCTTCTAGTGGTTATTAGCAGGGAAAGATTTCCGGACAAAGCTCATTTTAGTTCAGAGGACAATAAAAGCAAGCGAGAGATGAAAGGAATAATTTTATCAGTACAGCAGAACCCCGCTGTTACGTTCCCGGCTGCAGCGTTTTCCTGGCTGTTACGTTGTTTTGGGCCAGTCCCGGCATAGCTCCCATAGGATTCAATGCATTAGGGACCCCGCTGTTACGTCGCAGTGTGGGAACATTGGCGTGTGTTACGTTGCGAATCGACACTCCAAGCGGCCACTGCCGACGGCAATATTGACTTTTCACATAGCTTAACTTGGATTGACTGTATTAGCTGCACTATGGACGACGCCCATTACGTTTCCGGCTTCCGCCGGCAAAATTATGGCACAGCTGTGCAAACTGTTTGTGACAGAATCGCGTACAGTGATTACATTTCCATCGATGATGCCGTTGTCACGTCCGATGTTTTCTCTGTCGATAAAATAGCTGAGTGTGCCGATGCGTGCACTGAAAGCGCTAGCACTGAAATAAAATTGTGTGCCGATCACCACTTCTCACATTTTTCCATTTTTCCCGTTTCTCGGCTCTTATGTTTCCCGGCTCTTACATTTATTTTCTACGGTCCCGTGAAAAATGTATCAGCAGGGTTCTACTGTATTGTTGCTCAATGCATTCATGTTTGTAGTTGCTTGGGTTCGTCATGTGATTTTTCAGTTCATTCTTTATAATTCCTTTGTTTGGATCCCTGGCTATGACCATCTGCTGCTAAAGGTGAGAACCACAGCACAAATTCGTTGCTTAAGAAAAGTCCATGCCTGCACAGGACAAAGTTCTCAGGCAACCAAGATTGCCCACAAGCACACCAGTACTCTTTCTAATATATCTGAGTGCATAGCTTTGAGGTGCCAAACACGGCTTATTGTTCATTTGTAACTTTTCTCTCATGCTATCCAGCTATTGCAGGAGCAAATTCGTCACCTCTCGGATGAGAACTAGTGCACTAAGCACTTCACTGAGTGGCTTGCAAAAGGTCTTTTAGCAAAAGCATTAACACACCCTGCTTCTCTTCACATATTCACAGAATACAGAGGATCTATAAAATGGCTTTACCACAGAAAAGTAAGCATAGGAGCCTACCTCCTCTCTCCATCTTCTTTTACGAGCTTCTTTTTGTGAAATAAGAATGTTCAGCAACTTGGCCAAGTTTTGTGATACTGCTACACAAAGAACATGCCAAAAGAAAGTAACGAATGAAGACAGAAGCCAAGCAGAAAGAATGCATCACAGCATGAAGAAAAATCTCACTTTTCTGCAGACATTCGAATGTGAAATATCGGCACGACTGCCTGCCTTGTTCTGTGCAGTTTTCTCCGTTTGTTGGCACACATGTACATTTTATATTTTCGTGCAAAATCATAGTAAAGCAAGCACTGATTGGTTTTGTATATTTTGCATCTGGATGCATAATTTCATGTTTCTTATCTCTATGAAATGCAGACATTCATAGCTGGAGTGTCTATCACACATGTGTCGTCCAGTTGCTTCTGCGCAATCAATGCCAGCTGGCACCGATGTTCAGCATGCACACATTGAAAATAACGATCAACAAATTTCCACTAGTGTTGGCAGATGGTGCTCTGAAAAGAGAACATTTGTCGCTAGCAAAAGGAGAGAACGTAGCACTGTGATGAGTGAAGTGCGCGTATTTCAAAATGCGCACCATAAAAAGGAGAGTTGAGGAAGACGAAAATGACCTTGGCATGAGCACTAGGAAAATAACAGAACCAAGAAAAAAAAAGCACCAATCAGAGAAGACCACGGATACAATTCGAAGCAATCAGGAGGCAACACAAAGGGACAAGAAAACCAATAATCAAGGCCCACAATGTACATGAGAAACAAAAAGCACCAAGCGAACTGTGGAGAGGGGGAGAGCAGTGGAGAAACAAGGAAGAATACTGGCCATGCGACTGGGCTGTCGTGTTCCAGACCTGAGCCACAGTGCCCACCTGAGGCCTTCGCGACCTGTGGGGTACCAGCCGATCAAGGCCGAGTCTCTTCAACATGCTGCTGCTGCTGCAGGATGTTCCCGTGCCAGTGGACAAGCCTGAGCTGTCTAGCTTTAGGCATGAACTCAGACGTGGCTGTCCAGCCGGGACGTGCCTTCAATGCTGGTGAATCTTCCCTGACGCCTGGAGAGGCTGCTCAAGCCCATCAGCCCTTGTGCTTCAGGATGCCAACTGTTGCAGCGTTCCTGAGCAGTTGCCATCCTCCACGCCAAGGCCTACCTACCAATGCCGACTTTGGTGAGACAAGCACTCATGCTATCTTTTCACTCTACGGTTGGCTGCAATCAAGACCAAGTTTTTAAAGTTAAGTCTTGCTACGTAACAATACCTAGCCTTTCACTCGTGAGTCTGTGTGATGTCTCTTTTGGTGCGTGCTTGTGTTGTGTGTTTCTAGTGTGTATATTAAATGTAGTGTGCAAACGGCCTTGTCCTTCTTTAAGTGTCTTGAGGTGACGCCTCGGACACTTCAAAGATAAAAGAATCTGCATGTTGTGGAAAAACACAATGCACCCCGTGAGAAGCACATGCAACCATGAGCCAGAGGGACAACGAGTGGAGTGAGAGAGTGAAGAAATAATCCAGACACCACAACAAATGAAGCATCGGCATGTCAGAATTTGTTCCAAATGCACGTTTTGCATGAATCTGGAGTCAATCCTCCTATCTTACTCTGTGGCACAGGCGACCCCATATTTGCACAAATACTGACCATTGGCAACCTATTTTGCACATGTTCACACAGTTTTCTGTGTGAATATAGACAAATGTACTAATTTCACGCCATTTTCTGCATGTGAATGCATTGTGCTAGTTCTTTTTCTTAATTGATTTATACCCCTGTCACATGACGCATGTAAACGTCATTCGCAGAGAATGACATAACTAATACCATGACGGTTGCGCATTCCTCGTCTACACGATTATATGAAATGACATTCGCCAGTGATGTGATGTCTATGTTTACCGGCCAGATACTAGGACAACAAAATGTTACAAATGGTCCTTTTTTATACATTTTCTCTTTATTGTTAAAAACAGAGTAGTGAAGATTGGCAGGCTATGTGACAATATATCGTAATATGATACGGCAGCATTAATAGGAAAGAAATCCGCTTCAATTTCTTCCGCAGTCAGTGGTATCATGGACCGTGCCTGCGTTCCTGTCACCGTGATGAAAAACGATCAGTGCAAACGAACATTAATTGCTCTCCAGCTGTTCACAACAAAGCACCAAAACCGGCTGAAGTGGCTCAAGCAACAAACGCGCATTTGTAAACATGGCCGACAGAAAGCGCAAGGAAGCGTTGGAGCAAACTCGGAGTCTGGGAACAAGAATACAGTTGCACAGACTGAATCAACTACTGTGCTGTATGTCAGAAAGTTATCAAAGGGCTATAAGAGCAACTAATAAGAACCGCAATGTTGTGTACATTTTACATTTCCTTACCAATTTCGCACTTTATTGCGACGCCCCTGTTGTCGAGATTATACATGTTGCGAGTGCATGAGTTTGGCGAACGCATTCAGTGGATGAATGCAGTTTGGTGTAAATGCCATTCGCTATGCCTGTGTAGCAGCAACAAAAATGACATTAACACATAATCACACTTGCTGCAAATGTCATTACATGTGCCATGTGACAGGGGTATAAGTCACACATTATATTTCATTGCCTCACGTGTATAAACCATACTACAAAAGCGTAAGGACTGCGTCAATTACTCACAAGCACATTTGCCAGGCATGACCTGACACTGAAGCCACTGGTGGCACCAACCCACGCATGCAACATTTGGTGAGTCATAGAAGGAAGCTGAGTAGGCCCACCACCTCTCTTCTAGCTCAGTTTAACCTGTCTACTTTAACCTGCACTGAAATCTCTTGTGTTTAAATATCTATTTTATAATAATGTTGCTGTTACAGGAAGGTAGCACATCTGTAAGATTATGGTCAGTGGTAGTCACAATGTTTCATCATTAATTTTAGAACTAGCAAAATGTCTTCTTTATGCCCCTATGAACCAGGCATCACCTCCCAACTTGAAGTCCAGTAGTGGTCATCATAGGCATGAAAAAAGGAGAGGGGCTGGGGTTCTGCTGCGAAAGTTGAAGCTTACTACACCACATCATGATGGGTATAATAACAGAGCAAGATTTTCCACTACACCTTTCACAATATCACAGACAACCACTGGCTTGTTCAATTCACCACTCCAGTAGAGGTTGATGTACACATCAGACTGCCATTGGCAAAGGCGCTAGAATTCATATTGCCTGTCGCCAAATGGAATGTTTTCGGGGAGAGGGTGCATCATGATGGAAAATCATAACAGGGGTCCATCAGTGCTAAGAGACTGTTTTCTCATTCTCTCAAGAACTTTACAAATGACTTGTAGGGTCAAGGTGCCAGGCAGTCATTAAATGACTCAGTTCCAAATGGACATTCAAGCAACGGTTCCACCATGGCATGCCATTCCTAAATGAAGTATACCTAGTACTGTGAAACAGAAGTTGTTCGATAATAGAGAACTGTAGCTCAGCAATCACTCAGGACACCTGAGTGAATACAGACACACACTCCAAGTGTGCGCAAGACGCTAAGGCTAGCTGACGGTCCAATCAACATATACTAAAGTTAAAAAAATAGCAGAGGTCAATACTTGCACTTAACATGTTTGCGTCCACAACTGGTCTTGTCTGATTCATACCAGAAGATAACTGCTAGGAGTAAGGCAGCTCTGGCTGTCTAGCTTTTTTTTTACAATGCAAAATCACTGGAAAGAGCAATTGAATCACCATCTATGACTGCGTGACAATCTAGCCAGCACGCTAATCTCTAGAGCTCAATGATAACACCTTTCTATATTCTATACCACGTGCATGGATACACACAAGTCATTACAACTGCAGATACATGGCTGCTTTCAGTAAAGCGAAAACACTGACTAAGCTGGCAACATGAAGAAAAAATGCTGAGCAGGCAGTAGCAAGCGTCTCTGCACTAAAGCACAAAGCCACACATCCCTGCCCCGAAAGAAGAGGTCACCAAGACAACCCCTCACTTCGGAGGCCACATACACACGAAATGCAAAGACAGATACGCAAATTCCCCAGGTTTCCTTTTTCCTCATCTGCTCCGCACGTTTCAATCAGCTTGGATAAGGAGGCAAGAATCGGGGGGAAAGAATGTGGTAGCTGTTGAGGGGACGAGGTCTGTACGTGTGTTGTGGAGGGTGAAGGGAGAGACAATCGCACTCACTCACCTTGAGACGCCTGCCCGTGTTTTCGAGAGCAGTCACCTGCTTCTCGGCCTCAATTTCCCTCTCGACAAATTCCGTTTGAGAGGTCTCTAGAGCACTCTGCGAATTGATGGATGGATACACACACATACCACCCAGAATTGGCAAACAAGGACAGCGGGAGAGGAGGGGGTGGGGGGGAGAAACAGGAGGGGGAGGAGGTGCACCAATAAGCGAGAGAGAGAGACAGCGCATGTGAGCAGCAAGCACAGTGCAGTGTAATGCAAGCCAACCCCGCACTACGACAACCCGCAAAAGCAACAAACCTGCACCACGCCATGCAACTCCTGCAACCACATGGAAAGAAAGAATGTGATAGTGCAAACCAGCAGAAGCTTTCCTGTAGGCCTGTTGAAAGCCAAAGAAAACAGTGCACAAACGCGGCTGACTATGGGCAAGTGCATGAGGACAGGAACATTAAAGGTGCTAAAAAGTAAACAGTTACAAAGCCCAATCTGGTTAATGTTTACTGTGAAAGCACTAACAGCTGTGCAAGTTGGTAGCTATTCATTCTTTGAGAAAACATCTTTCAAACAAGGATGTAAGCGAGGAACAAACAGTACATGCACAAACTCACAAGTGGTTTAATGTTGGGGAAACAGGACAAGTAATGCTTCTGCATCCCAAAACCTAATTTAAAAAAGAAGTGAAAAAACAAATACGTGTCTGGTGTTTACGAAAATTCCTATTTTGACCAGATTCTTCTTCAGAGGGCTTTAAAATCAATAGATAAATGCAGAAGAGATCAGGACATGCAAATTAACACAGTTAAAACTGCACTTCACATACAGCAAGGTGGTGCCTACTGTTCTCTGCTTTGCTCTTCGTAATAAATCAGAATGCGAAGTTGATGACTGCAAATAACCTGGATGTCATTCTAACAGACAGATATATTACGTGGAATAGTGACATTTTGAGCATTTGTACACAAGTTCTATGAAAACTGTGGACTTTCAAATGAAAGCTAAACATTGTTCCTTTATAATGTCGCTATTTTTTTTTTTCAAATCACTAGTAAAGCTGAAATAACGAAAGGGAAGGGGTCAAGGGCTCCTTTATTAGAAACAACTTAATGAACCACCAAACAATGAAGCCCAGGAAGGCATAGGGGAAACTATTGAAGTTTCTTAACTGCAGTATTGTAATTGTGGAGTAAGTAGAAAGGAATTAAAGTGGACGAAAAGACAAACCTGCCTTCAGTGGGAATAAAGTGGAAGGGGGGATGACCGTATTCATGATTAAGAAAACGGCACAGCACACACAAACAAGATACTATAGAAGAAGAAAACACGAAGACAATCGCCGCTCGTCTTCATGTCGCCTTTGTAGCTCAGCGGTAGAGCATCGGACGCGTTATCCGAAGGTCGTGGGTTGGTTCCCACTGAAGATTTCTACTTACTTTCTACTTACTCCACAATTACCATACTATAATTAAGAAACTTCAATAACTTCCCCTGTTCTTTCCTAGCTTCATTGTTTGTCGGTTGATTAAGTTGTTTCTAACAAATAAACGAGCCGTGGACCCCATCCTTTTTGTTATTTCATAGCTTGGGGCTTGTTGCGGCAGACTTGTTGCCTTTAGGTAGCATGCGATGGTTTACTGGGCAGTAGCCATCTCGTCGTAAGATCACATTCTATGTGACGCCTTCTGGCACAAAGAGTGTTCCACACTCACTGCCATGGCTACGAGTAGCGCTGCCTAACACTTTCAGGACTATATGTACATAAATACCCAATCAACTGGAAGGGGGGATGACCGCCTTCGTAGCAGCTCAGCAGTAGAGCATCGGACGCATTATCCGAAGGTCGTGGGTTTGGTCCCCAGCAAAGGCAGGTGTATTTTTTGTCCACTTTAATTCCTTTCTCTTACTCCATAATTACAGCACTACAATTAAGAAACTTCAATAACATCCCCTGTGCTTCCCCAGGCTTCAATGTTTGTTGGCTCATAAAGTAGTACAGCTGAAGCTTTAAAACACCATGTATTGAGTGTAATGTGCTTAAAGAAAAAAACGCTAGCCTACAATGCTTGCATTAGATCCAAACCTGAGTATGTGGCTATCACAAGAGATCCTCTCTCTCTCATGCATACAAATACACAAACAAACAAACAAAAACTTATTGAGAAGTTTGAAAAAGTACAGAAGAAAGGTGAACGTTTATATCCCTGACCACGTCAATTGTTTTTCTGATCATGTCAGCGTGCCTCTGCAGCTAACCCCTGGCACCAAACATTAAGGCAGGGGGCAGTCGGGTATACTGCCCATGCCGTAAGCGCAGTGTTCAGCAAGCTTCTTACGGTCTTCAAAGGCACTGAAAAAGCTGCTAACAAAACTTTTGTGGATTCAAGAGAGCATTCAATTTTTCTGTACCTTCCATAAGCTATCCCATGGGCTCAAAAATGTCGCGACATGCTTTTGGGTGATGACCGCATTCTTCACAGTGCCCAAAAAGTTATTGCTATCATGCCCATGAGATCAGGAATAAAGTGAAAACGCTCAGTTTGCAGAGTGACCTTAATAAGCACTCGATTAAACATGAGGGTCATAACAAAAAGCGGAAGATGGGCGTCGTCTACCGGCTAACACCTAGCTCCAAGAAATTGTACACTGCAGAAGGCAGCAGATGCAGAAATCTTAGGCTAAGAGAATGTGAGCCAGACGTGTCTAATATAACATGCACCGATCATGTTGATCATTGTGGATCCTGCGGCTGTAAGCCCCTGTTGATAGATACCTGCATTTGAGCAAGCGATTAAAAAAAATAAAAAATGAGAGAGAGCTAACAGAGAAATACTAGAAGCCTTTTCTATTAGAAATATGGAAGAATTGTGTCTAGGTCAGCTGCCAATCCCACTCTATCAGATAAAGTGTTTGCTTATTTACGAAGAGCATGTCGTTCAGCCTCTGGGCATTATCACTGATATCGCATCCCTGTCTACCAATTACTATTCACGTTTTCCTTTCTTCATTGTGCAGCATGTGTTAGGAGTTTATCACTTATTAAGTCTGCTTAAGATTTTGTCCTTACCTTTTGTTGTGGCAATAAGTTTAGCATCAGCAGGCTTCATACTAATGTTTGCATGTGTTACCATCAGGGAGGTTTGGAGATGTTGAGGCATTTAACATGAGTGTTTTCCAAATAGCAATAAACAAATTGTGAGTTCGTGCATGCAGCATTTGTTCTGTTCTTATGTTCTTGTTCCTTGCAGCACAATTTTTTTAGCCGAATGTGGCACGAGACATACAGAAATCTGGACGAATAAACAAAAGGCATTGCTGAAACAAGCAACAAGGTGAAGCAGCAAAGACTTCCTTAAGGTCCTAGATCATTTTCTTCGTAAAAAGAACCAGGCTGTGTTAATAAATGATGAAGAAGGGTACTTGTTTTGAATTACTGATCGTATTTGAACACGTCTGAGGCAGCACTTAAAAAAAAATTCAAAGCTGTAAAGGTAAAAGTGGCAAAAGTTAAGCAGCAAGCACTTTCTCTGTTACAAGAAATATATTTGCAGATTGCAGCTGCTAGTGTAAAGTTCTGTATGTTCACACAGGTCACACCTGCCCGACAGTTTACAATTTACTCATGCGTAATTAGGTAAAAGGAAAGTGTACAGTCAAAGTGCAGATGTGTTAAACAGGTAGTGTATGCCATTCAGTCATTACATGGTAGAGAACATGTGGGACAAATGAAGTGCTGAGTGAATGTTCAACTTAGCATGAGCTGTCTCTTCACGGAGTTGTACCACATTATCCTCACGTAACTTGTAAATCATGCATTTGTTGTCCCATTTTAAACAAAACTACCATCATCTTTAAAACTTGCAAGCCAACCGAAAGGGGGAATTGCTAGGGCTTGCAATGTAATGATCAGTGAATAACCTATCACTCTTCATAAGAAATAATTCAGTTAAATTTATCACTTCTGGATATGTGCATTTCTGTCTTCGTTGTCTCTGTGCATCTCTGCACCCCATGCGTGTCATGGTTTTTGTACTTGGTACATACCGTATTTACTCACGTAATGAACGACTTTTTTCCCAGAAAACAGAAGCAAAGTTGGGGGGTGCGTTTCTTACGCGAGGTAAATTAAAAAAAAATTTTTTTCGGGTTGAGTAAAACATTTTAACGTGCAAAAAGAAAGACAGCATTGCAACCCGCGGTGATGTTTAGAGCCACGCATGCAATGAAATTTTATTTAAAAACAGTAAAAAGGAGCTATGATGTTGGTACCACGCAACTTGGCACCCGCCGCAACAGCCTTTACGGTGGCTGCATTGTGTTCCAATGCGATGACCTTTCGCTTGCATTTAAGACGTTCTTAGCCCACAGTGCCACACAACCGGAAGAACTGTCAGTCAACATCACACACACACAAAAAGAAAACAGTGGCACTGCAGCGGTCTTCATCGTGCATAGCTCCTCTGTCGCTGCGGGTCCTGCCCTCAACAATGCCGAGACACACGATGCATAGGTCACTCATCCTCAATGCGCCAGCTTGGGGCTAACCAAAAAATGTTGCTACGTTGCCGATGCAATCTTAGAGATGCCCAGCCACATGAGTGTTCGGTAGCATTCGCGAGTGGCCATAACGAAATGCCCTCAATAATTTAGGGATTTTATAAAATGCCTAACGGGAGAATAGATGTTTTCAAACACCGCACATAAAACAGTTCATCATCGTATTCCTCCCTCATATCTGTGCTGAGCCTCTCTATTGCATGCGTCTAGCATGATGTCCGAGACCGAGTCATGGCAATCTTGGAGACCATGCCGCGACCCAGCTTAAGCTCAGATGCGCCAGCCTGTGCCACATGCATGGCGGCACGCCGCAGAGAGCGGTGTGAGGGAACTGCGATAGCACGGAGGAATACACTAGAGCAAGTATATGATGTTACTGCTGCTCACACGCGTTTACATGCAGCAGTTTTATCAGGATGTGGGAGTTTTGAATCGCCGCACCAAACGGCTCCCGAACACCGCAACAGTTCGCGGAACTGCAGGGGTTCAAAGTTGTGGGTGCATTTATCATGCGTGTGCATTCATTATGCAAGTAAATACGGTATATACATGTTTGACATATCTTCAATAAAATATCAGTTGAGCATCAGTGCCATATTTTCATTGTTTTTTTCCTTTTGTCCGTGCCTTATGTTGTGCTGTTACTTGCTTCACGATGAGAAGGCTGCCCCTTTTACCAGTTATGAAGTGGCCATTCAAAAGCGAGTGAGAGAGTGAAGGGAATATGAGCAGTAAAAGTGCAAGCCTTAAGACAAGAGGCAATGTTAACATATACGCACAGTATTTGCGGCAAAATGCGCACACTACAATCTTGCACATAATCTCACTGGTTATTTGAGCTTATTTCAGCATGCTTTCCTGTTCAAAAACAGAGGCACTGTCAGCACGACATGTTAGCTGGAGGTTATTTGACAAAGGTACACAGGAGGAACTGTTCCTTCTTTGCCTGGAATCCGCGAGTTTTCTAATGAATCCTGAAAATCCTGTCACGTCAGATGACAAGAGTGCCAACGCTAAACATAGCTCCAATCACGCTGCTCCTAAAACTCTGTCCAATCACTCTTTCCTTCTGCAAGAAGAAACGCAAGGCATCCTGGAGGAGAAGCAAGCAAGTAAGTCATTGCCTACGACACTACCAGCTCATATCTTACAGTGATTCCAGAAAAGCATCCACACACTCTTTCACACACGATGAACAGTAATGTAGATGCCATGCTGCTCGAATGGATTGAAGACTGACATGTGACAACACTTGAAAATCTGAAAACAGGGTGATCCTTCAAATAATCCAAGCAGTAAGAAGACAACAATGAATATTACATCTTAGGGCTTGTACAAATACTGTTTATAGCTCTCAAGCACTACCTGCAGCATTTATGTCAAAATGGTTCCACAGTAAACCTTGCTGGCAACACCCCAATAAAAAGACCTGCCAGATACTGAACTAGGCCAGTTACAGTTCTGCATGCACATTTCAACTGAATTACTCAACTACAAGGGCAACCAAGCTGGCAAATAGAAACAACAAAACCTGCAGGTTGAATCTCATTTCAAGTTACCGTAAAACATAGAACGTACTAAAAGAATACCATCTTCTAGTATAATGCACAGAGCTCAATGTGGCAGCCTCAACAAAAGGTGAATCTTTCTGACATGACTGCCATTGTGGAGTGCTCTGTTGAAGTTGTTACAAGTTTGTTACCTAACAAGGTGCACTGCATGCATTACATTTGAGCTCATTACACATTTTTAAATTAAAGTTACAGACTCTTTACCAAATTCATACACAAGACTCAAACATTGTGTGTACATTTTGAACACTTCATTTAGCACTTCAGCCTATTCCTTCAAAAATGAAGGACCACAGCATTTGTACAGCGTCCATAGCTCTCTTCAGGTGTAACTGTTGTCAGAAGTTCGAAGTGGTGCTGATAGCACATGATGTGAACAATAGACTGACAAAAAATGCCTGAAAATAAGTGAGCCAGCTGTTCGCAAGGCTCATCTCCAAAAAGTTAAAAAGCTGAGTTTACATGTGCTATTGACATCTATACAGTAGAATATCGATGATACGATCATGGCTGAAAATATTTCGCAAAGGTACAAATTTTAGAAAGGTAGTGGTGGGCCTATGTTACCTATCGTATATGCCAAGGTTTGGACTTACACGAATGGCTTTCTGAACGCATCATGGTTTGTACGAATGCAGGAACGATAGCCACAAGTAAGCGAGCAGTCATGGCTGCTGCAGCCTTATCCTCCTTTCCTACCCTGCCCGCTTTAACCTCCAGCCCCACCCACCACAGTGGTCTAGTGGCCATGGCACCTGGCTGCTCATCCAAAGGTCACAGGATCTAATCCTGGCTGCACCGGCTACATTTTGATAGCAGCAAAATGTTGAGGCCCGTGTACTGTGCAGTGTCAGTGCACATTAAAGAACCTCAGGGGGCTGAAGTTTCTGGAGCCCTCCACTATGGCATCTCTCATAATCATGTCATGGTATTGGGACGTAAAACTCCTGAAATCAATAATCATCATCAGCCTGTCTATGCCCAGTGCAGGGCAAAGGCCACAGTGGGCGTAGTTACTGATCCCCGCAAAGTTATTGATATCATCTGCCCACCTAACCTTCTGCCACTCCCTGCCACGCCTGTCTTCTCTAGGGATCTCCTCTGTTGCTCTTAGTGACCAACGGTTATCTTGTCTTCGCGTACATGTCTGGCCCATGCCCACATTTTCTTTTTTACTTATACTATTATGTCCTGGACACGCGTTTGTTCCCTGACCCACTCCGCTCTCTTCTTGTCCCTTAGGTTACACCTACCATTTTCCATTCTATTGCTCGCTGAGCCATCCTCAATTTAAGCTGAACTTTTTTAGTGAGCCTTTAAGTTTCTCAATCAACCAACCAACCTTAATCAATCAACAAACCAGCCGATCAATCAACCATACTTTTAATCTCCAACTGCTGGACCAGCAGTCACGAAAAGTGAGGTGAGGAGAAAAGGAGATAAGCAATTATTCCTCTGCACATGTGCACCACATCATGTGACCATCATTGGTGGGCTAAGTTCACCAGCACATGCGATACACGTTCACAAAGCTCACATGTGCAAGAGCAAGCATGGATATATAGTATAGGCAATGGTCTGCTTTGCTGTCACTTATTACTGAGATGGCATGAGGTGATTACACGATGGGTCGTTGACGTGTCCGGCCGGTCACTATCTGATCGCTGGCTTGTCTGATCCTTGCGATAACTCTCTGCTCCTATACGCGTATCAGCGCTTGAACATTGGTTTCATTGAATGAGTGTTGTATTGCAGCTCACGAGTACAGTGTGACCGACAAAGAAACAAAGATAGACAACGTCATCACGAAAAGGCCCAGCAGTGGCAGCATTGCAGCGATGCATAGTTGCCGCAGGCACCTCACGGCATGCTAGTGTGCGTACATAGCTAACCTCATCAGACAAGCAGCTGATTTCTTTGCAGTTTTTTTTTCTTTTTATGCGGTCATCATGGGCGAAGTCAGCGGGAACAGAAACACTGAGCTTTCGAACGATCCCAACATAATATACTCTGTGTCGGAAAAAGCAGATGGCTCCTCAAAGAGCCTTTTTGTGCGATATTGAGTTCTTAATTACCCGCCTGCTATGAAAAAGATTATTGCTTATGTACTTATGCACTATCCACGAAACTGCATCGATTATATGCAGATAGTCATTGCAGGTGTCGAAGCAGGTGTATTTGAATTTTCTTTGCATTTTTTTCGTGGTCTCATCCCCCCATCCATACATGATGATAGCTTGAATGACAAAATAGTTTATCAATTATGTGCTTTTTAGATAAGGCTTACCTGAGACATTGATATTAGAAAAGCCCAAACAATCTGGGCACCATGGCCTTATCATGAGGAAGACGAGTTGTGTGATAAGGCCATGCTGCTTGATCGTTTGTGTGCACTCTTCAATGCAATTTTGATTGTTTTCGATCATAAAAGTTTGGGATGATATAAATACTTTGCGTGACTCTGAGGAATTCGTATCATTGAGATTCTACTGTACTTTACAAAGTGGGAAGAAAATACATTCACTGTACTCCTGCCCCCTCGCCATTTCTTTTTCGTTCAGGATGAACAAATGCAAGTCCGATGATTACCAAATTTCTCTGGCAATTAGTATGACTACATCAAACTACTGAACATATGTAGAGCAAATTTATGTGTGTCCTGTAGCTAGTATTAGAAAGTCATGGTAACGTCCACAACTTTTTTCTTGCGCATCTCTCTGTTCAGAGGGTCGACACAAAACGTACCGCCTACCAACAGAAGCAGAGTGGATGCGTAACAATTTTAATGTAACAATAGCCAAGAAAAGTGAACAGAATATGGCTCAGGTGCCTAAAGCAGCTGTGGGCCAGAAAACAGTGCTGCCGCTGTCTTGCTGAGTTCACTCCGGTTGAAAGTGCTCCGGGTGACTTTAATTTGACCTCACTCTCATGCAGTTTCTGGTGTGTTGGACTGCTGGTTGTGAGACATGGCCGAATGCTCTCGGCTTAGGTGGCAATCCGAATGGAGCTGCAGAGAGGTTGCCTGAATGAAGCTGGGGTGGCACCGGTAAAGTGAGAGGACTGCAGTACCGGACAGCACTCTCCACCACTTGTGAAGCAATGTTTAGTTTGCCAGATCTCTATTCTCCCGAGCCAAAGCACCACAATGATGGTCCCGAGTGGTTACGACGATTATGTACAGATGAGAAGACAAAGCATATGTATAATGCAAACACTTGTCACAGTTGATAAATTTCCCTCCGGCTGCCTGAGCTATGTTCCATGTACTTTTCTGGCCGACAGTACAGTCAACTAAAAGAGCACAGAGCATCTGCATGTGCAGTTCACTCACAATTCGTGCCTGGGCTTGACTGGCTTCCCGGTCACGGTCTCTCTGGGCCTGGGTGAGCTGTGCACGTAGATCAGCTGCCTGCATCCGCAGCTCGTCCAGCTGAGAGTCCTGGAGTGCGCGCTGCCGCTGGAGCTCTTCCTCGTGGCTACGCCGCTACACATGTCATGCAAGGACAGAAAGAAAAAAGGAGGGGGCGGAACCAATGCTCCAACCGGAAAATACAAGAGAATCTAATCATTCAGATCAAATTGATGGTGCTGTTTTACAGGCATGAAAACTTGCAATGCATTGAAACAGGACTAAAAGAGAGATGCGCATACGTATAGCATTGATATTCAACTGAAACAAAATACACGAATGTCATGAATGTGCAATAACTATGTGGTAAGTATGATGGCTTCCACTCGTTCATTTTAGTCTGTGTTAAGACTACTGTTTCAAATAAGGGTGAACCTAAAAGAAAGACAAGGATGTGGATTAGTTTAAAAATTATTCACATGTGCACTCAAGCTGGCAGTACGCGTCTGTCTATTTGTGTCCACTGCAGTGCACGAAAATTTCTTTTATCATGGACTAATTAGCTTTACAGTCGATTCATATGAATTGGAGTTTTGTTAGAGAAAAAACAGATGCACACACACGAAGAGGAACAGACACAGCAAATGTCTTGAAGCACTATTCCCTGGACCTTCGACTATCATGTTTTTTTTATGCCTCACAATTGTTTTCAAATGAGTTAGCTAAGTGTCTCCAAAAAGATTGTCACTGAATTTTTTTAAGAGCCAGTGTAAGCAAAATATATTACGAATGCATTGTTCTTCTTTCCCGTCTGTGTTAAACGTACTTCATTTAGAACAAGCTGCCTATGGCAGTGAGTTTTGTTTTTAATGGCCCGAGACAATTTGGTTTCTTTTGGAAATGCGCAATTCTAATAAAAACGTGAAACTTGGGTGTCAGGCATCTTGCTTGGTTAAATGAGTCAGTAACAGTAGGAAAGGGCACATGGATACGACCGACAGGAAAGAGCCCACACACTGCCTGGACAATAAACCTTTTTCGGCCAATGGCAGCTCTCTGTAAGACTATGCCAGATGACATCAGGTCATCTTTGCGTCTCAACTTGACCGACTCACTGGTGAACTCTATGTGCTGCGCATGATGCAGAATTAGGCCGAGTTGTTCACGGGTCCATTTTTTTTACCTGCAGAGTTTGTTTTCTCTTCAGGCTCGGAGGGATGCTTCAGGGCCCCTTTAAGCACCGAATGTTGTGCGCATGCACTACGTAGCAAAACAAGTACATGAACATGATTACCATGGCTACAAATATGGGGACTAGAAAACAGCATTTAACAACCAAATGCTCACAGCTCGTTTGATCGTGCAAAAGACACACCTGCGCGTCTTGTTTTGCCTGCCCATTAATGCTTCAGCTGCCATGCCCCAAAAGATATGAAATATTTGATGTCCAGATTGATAAAAAAAGCTTTTGACACAGTGCTAGCCTGAACTCATGTCACCACATGAAATATGTTGTACATGTAGTCTTGCAGATGTATGTTAGCAAACAAATGTTTTGTTCTGGTGAACTGTACGTAGATCACGTTTAATGCATAATAGAATACTTCACGAAAGTGCTAGTCCTTTCTTCTCCTATCGTGCTAAACTATTAGCTTCTCTGACAGTATCACAAGAGTGTTGACTGTTGGGCAAGGACCCTTTTCTTCCGCTTCTTATTTAGTGTCACTTCTTATTTGGTGGTCAGAGCCTCACCATGTTTGCCAGTTCAGTGTCCCTCTCCAGCAATTGCTCTTCGAACTTGGCACACTGTTGTTGCTGTTCCTTGAGGCGCTGCAGGGCATCCACGAGCAGCTTTTCCATGCGACTGCACTCCTGAGAGTCCTCGGCCATCTTCTGGTTCAGATTGAAGATCTGCGCAAAGGGGGAGCAAGTTACACATTAAAACCACAGTATGTGTCACACCTGCTCCAGTGACTCAACTTAGAGGAGCACCAACAACCTCTTGCTTCTTATTTTTTAATTAGAGCTGTGCGAATAGGAAAATTTTTAATGCGAAGTGAATTCAAATATTTATGTTCAAGTGTGAATCGAATCGAATATTTTTTGAATAACTTTTGAAAATTTTGGAATAATACCATATCTAATAGAGAAATATACTGTTAAATATGGGCAAAAAAATTATTGCAGGAGGTGTATACCTTCACAGTGTCATTCAAAGTCTTGAAGAACAGTCCAAACCTGAACTGTGCAACAGAAAGCTGAGATAACCTTGCCGCAGCACACAAGTGTCAGCTTGGCTGCAATACGCGAGTGTTAACTTCACCGCAGTACACAGGTGTTAGCTCCACCGCCATTAGTTTCGGGTGTTAGTTTCGCCGCAGTGCACCAGTGTTATGCGGCGAAGTGCACTACTTGCGGGAATGGGCCACTTGTCGTGAGACAGCATATATTTCCCCCTTAATTTCTAGATTTTTTACGAACTTACTATTCAAACTATTCGTTTGTATAGTAAAAGTTAAGTACGAATCGAATCCGAATAGCAAGCACTATTAGAAAATTGTTCGAAATTTTCGAATATTTGCACACCTCTACTTGCTTCAATACACAGCTCTAATACACCCTCTAATTCTTCAATACACAGCTTCAATAGACCCTTTACAAAATTTGCAAGTGCACTGCCCTGCACGGTGCCTCTGTCCAGCTAACGGCGGTGCCTATCCTGATTCAAATGTAAGAAGTGCTGTAGCTGTACATGGTAGGGCTCGTATTTTGTGCAGGTTTGTATCACGAGAGCCGAGTCTACATATTTCGTGTTAAAGTGCATGCAATCTGCACTTGTACATGCTGTTTGCAGAATTGACCAAGACACTATTAGTTGGGCAAAATGCATGGCAGGAAAGCTAGCTTCACAATTTTCATAAGGGTTCATTGCCAAGGTTTTGCCTGCTAAAGCCATGGTATGATTATGAGACACATTGCTGTGCAGGGCTCCTGGAAACTTCGATTACATGGGGTTCTTTAACATGCACTGAAATCACACAGGACACAAACCTCTAGCATTTTCATCTGCATTGAAAATGTGGTCGGTGTAGCCAGAATGAAACAATCTGCAGCTTTGCACACAATAACAATGAAATTACAAACCCAAGGTGTTCACCATCACAAATAATTAATGGTGACACTTTACAATTTTTACCACTGCCAACTTTGCCTCAGAAGAGGCGCCAATAGACACTACTGATTTGAGGGTCATGCAGCAGCGATCGCAGTGGCAGATATCACGTGACCGTGCAGCTCATCACGTGAGCAGTGAGGTCATAGACGCGATGGAAAGCACCAGTTCAGTTGCAAGTTCCTACCAAGCTTTACACCTTCAAAATTCTTTGAATATTAGATATTTATATGCGAAGCAATGTTCGTATATCACAGTGACGGTTTCGCACACTCTGATGTTGCCACTTTTGCCTGCATAAGAAAATTGCCTGTTTAAACCTCCCCGAAGCAAGTGCCCCTCATGTACCCATTTTTTTCTATTAGATTTCCAAAAGTAGAGCCGTGTAACTAGTGAAGCGCTGCTGGGGTCTTTTCTACAGTAACAAATGCACAGTGCTCACTGTTTGACAATTCAGGGTACAGTAATGCAGTACTCTCCCTTCCACTGTCTTCAGTTTGTATTACATCGGCATAATGTTGGTTTGTATATGTACACGAAAGCCCAGATCACCTTTAGTTACCAGATTTGTAGCGATGTGACATTATTATCCTGAACAATCTTGCCAAACAGTTGTTATAACCCGATGTTTACATGTTGTGTTCCATTCTGTGAGTGATGTACGTGTGCTATTCCCATCTATCATTACCAGGAAACATTAAGGTAATCAGCAGTAGCGCACCCAGGATTTCTCCCAGGGGGGGAACTGCAAGGATTGGGGGGGGGGGGGAGCAAGCACTTTATAAAATATGCACTTTCCTTGCTTTGGAGGACTCACACAGAAAATAATAATAATAACAATATTAATAATAAGAGCTAGTAGTATGATGACATCTGTTTCTTTAGTGTTTCAACTAGAGTTCTTCAAGCAGCTTGGCAGGGCCAGGAAGCCATTCAGCAAAGCAGGGCGCATAGAAAATAAATGAAAACTTGAATAAACCAACACGTAGTATAGTTCTCAAGGAAGTTCTTCGGCACACTCTTGTTTTAGCCAATTTCACCAGGCTGTGCCGGGCAAAGGTGCTGATATGGCAGCCAGTTTGCAGTCTCTGCAGTTGGTTACATTCTGCACTATCACAGCAGAATGTCTTATTGTGCTTCCTATGAGTCTCAGTGAATGATGGACCTGAAAGCTGCCTCCCAAATTGCAATGACAACACCAACCGAACCCTTGGAGGTGCACACTGGACTATCTCAGTGAAAATGACAGTGGGGGCGTGACGGGGCAGGGTTAAGTAGGCTTCGTAGAGGGTGGGAGGTTTATAACCCCCGAAACCTCGCCCCCACCTCCCTGCCCCTTGTTGGTGTGCCACTGGTTACCAGCTGTACCAATGTGATCATGAAGAGTCTCCTTTGCAGACACTGAAGTTTTTAGAAGAGTATTCTGCACATATATATATTGTTACACTCGAGGAGTGACGGTGACTAGATAAATATCGATGCTGGCGTGGTGTGAGAGCCGTCCCTAGGCAGCCTGCCGAACGTCGTTCTTCTCTTCCTTCCTTCCGCCCGCACAGCCCGCTTCCGCGGTAACCATTTTCTTCTGCGCGCTCTCGTAACAATATATACTGCATGCTGTTGCAAAGGGGATTGATCCTGTAAGAGAGATAAGGAGTGCAGATACAGAGACAAGAGATGAGACTGAGACACCACAAACATCAGCTACCAGCTGAGAGGGGTGCATTGTGGCGAAAAAAAAAAAGACACAAAACTTACTGTGCATCCCCGGGTATGGCAGAGCTGCAGAGCTGGTATGTGGTATGGAGGTGACACCCCTTCACAGTCGATAGTGTTTGCAATGTCTCATTCTTTTTTTTTCTGTACCTGCACGCCTCACAGTCTTTCATAATGAACCCCACCCAAGGAGCCCAACTATCTGTCGTTCTAATGCAGAGGGGGGGAGATGAAGGTACCATCGCAATGTCTCTCCTGTATGTGTTTGTAATATCTTTACTTATTTAAACACCTTCTGACACTTTTCTGACAAAGTATGTAGACCCGTAGAATGAGCCCAAATTCATGAGCCTTCATTGGAATCGCTTCCCAAGGCACAAGTGTAGCAACGAATCTATTGCTCACGTAGGTATTTGTTTTCTTGTCGTAACATGAACTTTGTTTGGTTTTTTTTACCTCACAGGGAAATTTGGGCACCTGGAAAGCGCACTGTCACCACAAAATGAGTCTGCTAGTGCCCATGTGCCGTGGCCTAATTGCTGCTTACTCGAATGACCACAACTTATTGTCACTGAGGCTGTAAAGCAGAATGACAGCTGTTTTAGGAATAGGAAATCATTTCACAGCTAGGAAAATCCAAGTGCAGCAATGAAGGAGGACCTAACAAGCACAAACGGATGTTGCTCCCTGCCCCTATGTGTTTACTTCTTTCTTTTCAAAACATACTCCCGTCCAGATGAATCTAAATTTTCTTTTCACATAACAAAATGCCCCTCTTGCAATACAGTTACTAGCAATACAGTGATAGTACAATACAGTTAATGACAATACAGTTAATGGCCCATCCCCATATCCGTGAAAATGCATACAACAGCGATGGGCAACGCGATGAGCGATGAAACGGGCCATTCGCACGATGCATCATGTAGTCAAAATTGTGCAACAGCTCAGTTTTAGAGATCTCAAATCTGTCACTTGTCACTCCGCAGTACTATACCCAAGAAACTAATGGCAAAAATCCAGAACAGGAAGCACATCAGTGATGTACTGCTGGTTGCCACCACGTGCATGACGTTTGTTCACATACGTAGAAAAAGAAATACTGCAAATAAAAAACGTTTTATGTACCTCTGTGCAACAAAACATATTACTTTACACTGTATACCATAGGCTACATGCCTGTTTGGTACGGAGTTGACACCCTCACACCAGCAACAGTTGCCAAAGTTGTCGTGTCAATGGGGTTTGGTCATGCAAGTGACAGCTCACGCGACGGTGGCCTGCACTGCATTGCCTTGTCGCTATCACGTGTATTTTTTCACATATGGGGTTCAGCCTTAGTGGTAGCAATACGATTTATTTGGCTTTTTATAGTAAGGCAGCTCCTTGGAAAGGTACTGCCACCAAATGGGCCTGGAAAACCTACACTAAACCGTACCTGAGCTTCGAGGTTGTTGATTTTGTCACTCCAGGAAGTCTTGACCTCTGACAGATGCTGCCGCGACTCATCCAGTTTCTTTTCCAACTCTTTTCGCTGCGCCACAAAAGATTGCACATTAGAACAATGAAGTCTACACTATCTAAAGAGGTCGTACAACCATTCTCTCCAACAAATTGGAGAAGCAACATCATATACTAATAGGGCAAAGGACATTTCATACAATTAAGAAAAGGAAAGAAAGTTGACAAATTATGTGGTTGTAAGTACAATAAAATTTCGCACTTCTTGATAACTATGGTTCTAGATAGTGAAGACATAGTGAAGCCTCCATGCAAAATTGATGCAACGCAAGAAAGCTTCTGAAAAGTGAATATCACTGATATTGTCGTGTGGTCATGACGATGAAAAACACAGAATTCAGGCTGTTAAAAGACCAAACTCTTTTTAATGACAGAACCTGTGCCCAGCAAAGAAAGCAACTCTCACTTTAGAATAAAAGTGCTGAACACAATCACTGATGAAAGAAAACTGATCAGTGGCAAAACGTGTCAACTTCTACACATGCGTCACTGAACATTCCAGTTTCATCGCTCGTGCTCGTACAAAATATGAAACATACTCGCACATATGCGTGGGGCAAGCAAAGTTTGTAGAAAAAAATGGGATCATTCGCACAGCTGCATGTGATTTCAGGCCTGGACTGCACCAACCAATAACGCACATCACAGGACAGTGAAACAAAAGCAGTCCCCATGAAAAAAAAAAAAAAACAAGTATGTGTGTCAATATTAAACCTAAAAAAAAGGGGCCCCCATTACTGCTCACTGAAAATGATGTGAGAGCCATAGCGCTGATAACTAGTATGTTGCCTGGGCACGACCTCAGAGTACAGCTGGCACCCACAGCACACTGAATACCTTGAAGGCCATGCCCTGGGGACTGTGCCACATCCATTAACCACTACAGTAGAACCTCGTTATAACGAACCCAGATATAACGAAATATCGGATGATTCCCCTTGAAATTCCTATAGATGAAATTGATATTGGTTAAAATGAACTAATAGTTATAACGAAGTAATTACTACTCCCCCTTCAACTTCGTTATAACGAGGTTTTACTGTATGTGCACAAATCGGGTGCTACAAGATGTCACTTAAAAGGTGTTAGTCCTGACAAAGCTGCATGAAGGTTCATGGCTTAACCTTTTGAACTAAGTAAAATTCAAGCTTCACCGCAGTCTACCATTAACATCCTCTAGAAACATCGGAGCTATGGAGAACACTGAT